>CAUZXS010001233.1:5000-57500 GCA_963585895.1 Sepioteuthis lessoniana | reverse complement strand
CAGACTAGGTTCTTCAGCCTTGGTGAGGCAACTAGTCTAGGAGAAGGAAAACTCTGAATTCAAACCTGTTAAACTCCGCTTAAAAATTGACCTTGTGTCATATCCTGCCCGAGCGGAGGGGTTGGGTAAATAGGATCTTTTTTGCGAAAATTTTCAATGATTTTTGTCTCCAAATAAGTAAAAAAAAAAAGACGTAAAATATTTTTTCTCTTGTCGAAGACAATGAGATCGAACGTTAATTGTTGTCATAGTATACAATTTTCAAATCTGAAACAAAAAAGAACACAACATTATTATTAGTAGAGTTATTAGCAGTCAAATGGATCCCCTGTATATTCATCATCATCTTGTCATGCGACTAGCACGGATATCCCTGACCCTCCCTCTCCACGTCTCCCTATCATTCATCACCTCGGCAGGTCTTCAGGGTTACATCCCGTATCATCACATAGCTGCTGTATGAATGTTCGAGCTGGTCGTCCTGCTTTTGATTGGCCATATGCGGGGGTCCACAGGAGTACATCACTTACGAGCTCGTCCTTGTTTCTCCAGCAGTGTCCGGCATGTCTGGTTCGTCTAGCTTGGATAGGTGGTCGGTGACCGTATAGTTGGTGCCTTGTGGGGTGTTGCCGCCAGGACTTGTTCAATATTGCTCTTAACATTCTTGTATAATTGCCGTCTAGCCTCTTCTCCAACCGTTTAGTCAGCGTCCAAGTAGTGCATCCATATAGCAGTATCGACACGACCGCAGCCTGGAAGAAACTGCGTTTCATTTTATCGGTCATATATATTAGACATCTTAAATAAGAATCTGGTCTTATGTAGGTGGGTGTGTGTAAATAAAGGTCCCCCACCACACACACATATATATTTCAATAAAAAAATCGTTAGCACTTTCGTGTGCATAAATAACTTTGGAGGTCCCATGATATGACGATTTCGTAAAAATAGACTCAGTGAATATGATCTTGCGTTCTCCTTCAACCTTGCAACGCCAAATTGTCTTGGAGAAAGAATTCAAACTGGAATGAGTTGGGATAAAAAAAAAAATTAGACTAAGGAAGATGAAGGATAATGTTCGTAGAATTAGGATGGCTAGGGATAGTACAAGTCAAAATTATAATTTAGATACTGCGAGAATTAAAAAGATGGATAATACTTGTCAAAATAATTAATAAAATATTAGCAGCATGAGGAAGATGAATGATAATACTAGTCAAAAATATTAATAAAATATTCGTAGAATATGGAAGATGAAGGATATTACTAGTAAAATTATTAATTAAACGTACGTAGAATTAAGAAAATGAAGGATAATACTAGTCAAAGATATTATAACAATGATTGATAGCACTTTATAGCAAGTAAATAAAAATATGAATTTGATTTTATTATATTTGAATGATGAATGATAATGTCAAAAAATGTCATATTATTTTCAGGACAAATAAGTATTTTCTTAAAAAACAAGTGACTGAACTCTGAAAAAAGATCTGATACTAATAAAGATCTTTCCATTTTCGTATTTTCTAGCTTCATCGAATCGGCACAGAATATTTTCAACAATTACCACTGAGATAATTGCACTTTATTTGGTTTGGCTTAGTTTCTTTGCTTAAATGAATATCAACTTTCACGGGTTATTTAATGCAGGAGACACCCTTGTAGATGTTTGGTTGGTTGGGTTTTATAGCATAAAAACCTTTGTTGGTTATTTAATGCTAAATCTATTTTTATGCAAATAATCAGTTCTATTTCAAATAATTCAGTTTAGCATGAGTACACAGTTTAATTCTTAAAAAACATTTCTATTTCAAACTATTCAGTTTATTCAAACAGTTCTAATTCAGTTAATTCAGTTTAACGTAAGTACAGATTTTGTTTAACCAGTTAAATGTCAAAATAGTTCTATATATAACAATTCAGTTCAGTGTAAGTACAGTTTCAAAGTCCAAAACCGTTCTATTTCAAACAATTCACTTTAGTATACGCACGCAGTTTAAATGTCTGTACAATTTAATTTTCAAAAACATTTCTTTTTCACGCTATTCAATTTAGTGAAATAGTTCTAATTCAAGCAATTCAGTTTAGCATTGGTATGCAGTTAGTTCTATTTAACCCATAGATAGGACCCTATCAGGTGGTACCATTCCAGTCCAGAGATAGACTGGGAGCGATGGCAATAAAGGAGTGCTCCACATTCCCCAAAGCCCCAGCATCACCTGAACTTCACCATCAAATTGCTTAGTGTCATATCCAGGACACTCATTGGAGGCGGTCTTACGTCTCTGCAGAGGTGCAGTCGGTGTATTCTACAGCCCCAGAGTTAAATGTCAAAACAGTTTTATTCCAGATAATTCAGTTTAGCATAAGTACGCAGTTTAAATGCAAAAAACAATAAATTCAAGAAACCACTGTTTAGTTCTATTTGACTCATAGATAGGACCCTATCAGGTGTTACCACTCCGGGCCAGAGTAGACCAAACAGCAAGGGCAATGAAGAAGTACTCTGCATTCCCCAAAGCTCCAGCATCATTGGAACCGCATCATCAGATTGTTTAGGGTCATATCTAGGACACTTGTTGTACGGGTCTTACCCCTCTGCAGAGCTACAGTCGATGTATTGTACAGCCCCCGCCGACGGAGCAAATCCTTGATGAGGAACAGTTGAAACATATCCATATATGAATATGGGAAATGTATTTAGAATGTTCATAACAGATATACATAGAACATAGGAATCCCGAAACACAAAAAACTTTACGACTTCTTAGTTCAGGTACGAAACTTTTTATTACCTTTGAGTTAAAAGGTTTTTCGACATAAGGAGAGAGACACAATCTTTCTATGCGGGCTTTTCCATCTGCACCCCCTCCCAACACGTGTGGCACCCACCACAAGGCCTCGGCGAGCAAGCGAAAGTCACCCTTCTTCTTCGGACGGGAAGACTCAACTAACTGACTTTTCTCAAATCTCCCAAAATCCTCCGCGCACGCTTCCGGTGCATGACGTCATTCACATCCTCAAGTCCTATCTGGGATTTTTATTTTGTCATCTCTGAATGACACATCCTCCCCGCGCGCGCGTGTGAACATCTGCGCTCATCTTGCACTTTACTAACCCATGCGCTAAGCGAAAGGTTCTCAGCCTAACTAAACCGAAAGGCAAGATAGAGAAAACGAAATCCCTCAGCCATTATATTAGACAGTGTTGTTTCTAGTTAAACCATATCAGGAGGGATTTCCCCAAGGGTATTATTCCGAAAGTGATCTTAATAGCGTGACTGGAGTTCGAACTCATTCCCTACGATGTCGCAGTCCAACATGTCACCGACTACACCACGGGACTCCCGTCATCTTGCACTTCGTGTCACGACTTATATTTATTTTATGTTTCTGATTTTATATATATATATATATTTTTCTTTTTTCTTTTTCTTGTCCGCCCAAACAAACATAGACAAGAACTTGAAGTCCTAATCTTTCGTTTAACGACTGGAGCAGACATGAAACAATATTGCCAATTTTGTTAAAACAGATGGGGGTTCCCTAAAGAGGGACCTTATTAACCCTTAACCCTTTTTCCTCTGCCCAACCCAAAACAAATTAACCCCACTCTTGAAAACCCTCTTATCCAATTTAGATATTTTCTTTATTCTTGTTTTTGCCATCTTCTCCCCCTTTCTTTCTTTCTTTCTTTCTTTCTTTTTGATCTTTCTATTCTTTATTTTCTCCCTTTTTTATTTTAGTTTTAAATTTTCTTTCTTTTTTTTTTCTTTATTTCTTTATTTGTTTGTTTGTTTCTTTCTTTCTTTCTTTCTTTCCATTTGGTCTTTCTATTATTTATTTTCTTTCTTTCTTTTTTTAGTTTTAAATTTTTTCTTTCTTTCTTACTTTCTTTCTTTCTTTCTTCTCATTTCTCTTATACCTTAGAGCCTCTCTTTTTCTCGCTACCTTCTTTTCTTTATTTGCATTCAGCCTCTAGACCATCTTCTTACTCTCCCTTTTCTTCACACTCTTTCTCCTCTCGTCTCTCTCTCCCTCTCTCTCTCCCTCTTTCTCTCTCTCTCTCTCTCTCTCTGTCTCTTTAACGTTTACCCTCAAATCCTTTTCTTTCTTCACTTTTCCCAGTCAGCTTGCGCTGTAGAATACACCAACTGTACCTCTACAGAGTGGTAAGACACCTCCCCAAACGAGTGTCCTGTTTATGACACTAAACAATCTAACCCTTTGGCCAATCAACTCTGGTGTATTGACTTCTTTACCCCTCCCACACCTCTCATCATCCCTCACAGACTCCGTGGCTTCCTTGAATCTCTTATGCCACTCAACAACTGATGCTCGATTCATGCAAGATGCTCCAAAAGCAGTCTGAAGCATTCCATATGTTTCTGTGTCATTTTTTTCAAGTTTAAAACAATATTATTGCATATTGTTCGTTCTTCTAAAATCTCCTCGCGTCCAGATTGCATTTTTGAAATTCACCAGCTGTAACAATCAGGCTTTAGTAGGGTGTATTCCAATTGCTGTTGTAGCTGTTCATTTGAACCTCAAATCATAAAAATTAATCAGTCATCTCATAAGATATATAGCAATAATATACTGAATTTTAAAGAGTCTACGACAATTTAAAAGCCTGTACAACAGAGGCTGGAAACTTATTGAATTCACCACGTATTTAAATCATAGATAGGAAAATGATCGGGTTTATATCTTTCCAAATGGTATTAGTACAAAGGTGAACGTAATATCTGAAGTGAAGTTCAAAGTCACTTACACCGAGGCCACAGTCCAGCATATTAGCCATTACCCCACGGGAAATCTACCCCCACAAAAAAAAAATTCCAGCTAATACCACACCTACTAGTAACGAATTTGAAATGACTGTCTCAGTGTTGGATAACCCTCTGCGATTTTCTCCGAATGATAACGATGATTTGTGGTCATTCAATTGACCCATATCCTTTCTTTCATTGTGGACCCTTCGCTGTTTCGATTTTAGGAACAAATAAGGAGACATCTTTCTATTTAGTATTGATCATTTGCTTGCAAACAACTATATGGATTCAATTATTGCTTTACAACACTAATAGTTTTATTTGCACACAGTTAAATGGTTAAAGAGTTCTGTTTTACCTATAGATTGGACCCTAACAGGTAATACCCCTCGGGGTGAGAGTAGACCCAGGAGCAATGACTATGAAAGGGTACTTGTCATTTCCTTGAGCTCGAAGACTGGAGCCTCACCATCAAATATTTTGGCATCGTATCCAAGACGCTCGTTGGTGGGTTCTTAACCTTCTACAGAGATGCAGTAGTCGTATTCTCCTGCCCCAGGAAAGAATAAATTCTTAGACACTTTATTTTGTGTATTCACTAATCTTTTTTACCAAAGTCACCTTTTCTTTACCTATTAAATGGGGTTGGCCCTTTGAATATAGACAGGAAAATATGTGCACCACATTTCTTGCATATGTGTGCACCTAAAATTCTCTGAATCAACAATTTAGATTTTAAAATATTCAGAATTCCTCGGTCACCTGAGATTGTTCAATCCCAATAAAGTTCTCAGATTGACCCCGGACACCTTATATTCAATTCCCTGACTCCGGAAACAGGTTGATATGCCGATAAAATCAATCAATAAAGACGAATTGATTTTATCGGAATATTGTAAAATACAGCTTGGCTGAAAATATGGGACAAGGTAAAAATCCCACGATGCCGTCACAAAGTGATGCACCGGAAGAGAGTGACCTGTGAACTGCATGACAGTTATTTCTGCACGATGACGATCAAACATGCCATTCCAAAGACGGCGGAAGTGCATATTCCGATGGCCAGTTATGGGAAGAGATCGCAGGGGCGTGGAGGCGTGTCCATATCTCCGCGTGGGAGTTTGATGGTAATATAAGGCCGACGAATTGAACGGAAGACAGTGAAAAATTCCGCTGTTCACGCAAGCTTGTCCCGTCGTTGCCCCGTGTGCGTTTTCTCGGCCCTCGCCTACTTACATCGAAGAGCCCAGGCCTCATTGACGAACGTTTCTAATACCTCTCCCGATTGCTCCTACTTCACACAAGCGTCCGTCGAAAAAATAAATATATATTGTTATATATATTACGTGTTGTCGTTTGTTTGGCCAGAGCGAAATGTAACAATATCAAATTGCCTTTCTTCCTCGTATTTCTTATATGGTTTTCATTTTCAAAAATTATTTGTTTGAATAATAATCATTTCTTTGAACACAGTTACATAGTTTCAAGTATTCCCATCTAATACTAAGGGTTAGAAGGTTTTTTTAATAACCATTTCTATTTTGTAATAGTCATCTATTTCCATACAATTATATGTTTTCAAGTAACTTATAATATTAATCCTTAGTAAATAATTATAGCTTCAAGAAGCAATTCTTAATACAATAAATTTACAGTTATATGATAACAAATATTCCTATCTAATATGAATAATTTACTTACAGTGGTATGGTTTCAAGTATTCCCATCTAATACTAATAATTTATATACAATTATATGCTTTCTACCAATAATAATACTTAGTAAACAATTAGAGTTTCAAGTAACTATTCTTAATACAAATAATTTGCCCACACTTATATGCTTTCAAGTAACTAATAATAATAATTATAATAATAATCCTTAGTAAATAATTATAGCTTTAAGTGACGTTTCTTCATCATTATCATGTCGTACTGGTAACACGGATCTCCCTGACCCTCACCCGCCATTCGTCCCTATAGTTCATCGCTGCCGAGAGGTCTACATCCCGCATTGGCACTGAGCTTGCTAGTAGTCCAACCTTTGCTCGTCCATGGGAGAGTGTCCACCATACTCAACTATTCTTGATACAAATAATTTGCACACAGTTCTATGGTTTCAAGTAGCTAATTATAATAATCCTTGGTAAACAATTATAGCTTCCAGTAACTATTCTTAATACAAATAATTTACACACAGTTATATGGTTTCAAGTAATTAATAATAACAACCCTAACGAAACAATTAGAGCTTCAAGTAACTATTCTTGATACAAATAATTTACACACAGTTATATGGTTTCAAGTAATTAATAATAACAACCCTAACGAAACAATTAGAGCTTCACGTAACTATTCTTAATACAAATAATTTACACACAATTTTATGGTTTCTTGGAACGAATAATAATCCTGTGTAAACCTCTCCAACTTTAAGTAACAAATCTTTGTCGTAGTAATTTTCATACAATTATATGGTTTCAGTTGAACCACCGAATGCAAAGTCATTCCCAGGACTTGAAGGATTGGATGGATTTGATGGCATATCAACCATTGTAGTTTATTTAATGCCAAATGCTCTTCATAGATATATATAGAATATATAGGATTTGATTTGGTTGGATTTTATGGCATATCAACCACAGTAGGTTATCTAATGCCAAATTCTCTTTATACATATATATTAAATATATAGGATTTGGTTTGGTTGGGTTTTATGGCATATCAACCATTGTAGGTTATTTAATGCCAATTCCTCTTTCATCGATACGCTACTGGCAAAGGCATGGACAGCTATCCATAGGCTATCGGTCAGCATGGCCGGCTGGAGCCGTAGAACTCATTTGTTTGCACACAGTTAAATGGTTTCAAATACTTCTATACAACACTAATAATTGTTTTTATTTTTAGTCATCAGTTTGCACACCAATAAATGCTTTCACACATTTCTAACCCTAACAGTTGTATTTAATATCAATTATTTGTTTGCACACAGTTAAATTGTTTCAAATACTTCTATCTAACACTAATAATTGTAGTGAATATTAATTATTTGCTTGCATCCAGTTAAATGGTTAAACAGCAAATGATCAAACAGTTCTATTTGATCCATAGGTGGGGGGGGCTAACAGGTACTACCACTACAGGTTTTGCAGACCTGGGAGTAATAGTAATGAAGCTCCCCCAAAGCTCCAGGTTTGGAGCTTCACAGATAGTTAGTGTCAGATCCAGGATACTGGTTGGGGCGAGGAAGGGTCTTAATCTTCTGCAAAGATGCGGTCGTCATATTATACAACCCCATCCCACTCTAAATGACAAAGAAAGAAAGAAAGAAAGAAAGAACCTAAGTGACAACAAAAGGACATGAACTTACATACTCTTGTTTTTAGTCAAAAATTGCTGATCAAAAATATTGAGAATTGGTAAAAACACGTCAAGACAAATGTCTACACGTCTAAATATCATTATTTCATTTCTTTTTAAAATTATGTTGTTGATCCCTTTCCATTTAAGTTTCGAAATTTACCTAGCCGTCAATCAAGAAACAGGTGCATCCGGTCGAAGATATCAAGATATAACTTGGACCGTGAATGGGTTGAATTCGGCGCAATTGCGACGCCCACGGAAAGCAGGTGGATGTGAAACAATTATATAACCCGGTGTCACAGACAGTTCGAGTTAGTTGGAGTCAGTTAGTTGGAGTTCGAGTTGCAGTTCGAGGCAGTGAGAACCAGCTCCCAGCAGAGGGCCTGGGCCCTCAGGACCCCCGGTTGAGCAGCCCAGCAGAATGAGAAAGAAGTGCTGCTATAGTCAGATGAACTTGGGGTCAATATGTTGCAGTCTGTTCAGTCTCCAACTCATATCTCACACAACACCCTTTCGAAACCCTTTCGCATAAATTGTGAGAGGTATATTTTTCTGAAGAAGTGTGTTCGTCCCTCATTATTGTTGATTATGTTTCCGCATATATATGTATACGTATAGTTGTATCACGGCTATACATCACTTAGTGTCACAAATTTTTTATATCACACCTTGCATAATTTCATAATAGATATGCATATATACACATATACATGCAGAAAACATATTCACGCAATAATAAAAACGTGCGAAGACTTCTTTAAAAAAAAATATACCTCTCACTTTATTTGAAAGGGTTTTGTGTGTGAGAGGGAGTAGGAGACCGAACAGAACTGCAATATATTGACCCCCTACTCTTATGGCCATCAGCGTTGTGTCTTTCTCAGTCTCCAGGGCTGCTCAACCGGAGGCCCGGGGGCTCAGCTTAATGCTGGGTGCTTGCTTTCTGTACCACATCTTGTCACCAACGGGTCTGGTCCTCAAACTCCATCGGGGGTCCCGAGGGCCCCTTCTGCCGGGTGGTGGCTTTCTCTACCACATCTTGTCTCTAACTCATCTGATCTCCAACTCACTGACTTCCTGTCTCCACCGAGTTATATAATAGTTCAATCGCCCACTCAATATCTCCCCATGACTGGCCATCGGAAATGTGTCACTTCCGCTGTCTTTGGAATGGCATGTGTAATTGTCATCCAGCGGAAATACCTGTCATATAGTTCACAGGTCATTCTCTTCCGGTTCATCAGTCTATGCTTGTGCCATGGGATTTTACCTTGTCCCATATTGTCAGCCAAGTCCGCCTAGGCGATTTCTTCTCATAACTGCCATCGGAATGTGTCACTTCCTTCCGGTGCATCACTTTGGAATGGTATGTTTGGTCGGGTCGAAGGTCAATATACAACATATATATATATATATATATATATATATATATATATATATATATACGAATACTTGCAGAACCCGAAATTATCTACTTTGATTTGAACAAACCGGATCATCAGGATAATTCTGACAAAAGAGGGTTGGAATAAACAACATTTTATTAAGTGGCCACCAGAAATAATAAACATATAGAAAAAAAAAATTCACCCAGTCAGAATTATAGAATAGGTAAAAAAATTTATATACGTGGTGAATTCAATAAGTTTCCAGACTTTTTTGTACAGGCATTTAAACTTGTCGTAGACTCTTAAAAATTCAGTATGTTATTGAAACACATCTTATGAGAAGACTGACCAATTTTTATGATTTCAGGTTCAAATCAACACCTACAGCAGCAATTGGAATACACCCTACTAAAGCCTGATTGTCACAGCTGGTGAATTTCAAAAATGCAATCTAGACGTGAGGACACTTTAGAAGAACGAAATGCAATAGAATTGTGTTTTAAACTTGGAAAAAATGCCACAGAAACTTATGGAAGGCTTCAGACTCTTGCATGAATCGAGCATCAGTTTTTCAGTGGCTAGCATAAGAGATTCAAGAAAGGCAGGGAGTCTGTGAGGGATGATGAGAGGTGTGGGAGGATAAAGGAAGTCAATACACCAGAGTTGATTGGCCAAAGTGTTTGGGTTAGGTTTAGGGTTACCATGTTGCGGTTTTTAAGGGAGTTCAGGAAGAGATTCCTAGGGAAGAGGTCAGCACTCTTCAAATCGGATCAGTGGCATTTCCACCAGGACAATGCATCAGTCCACAACTCCATCCTTGTCACAGACTATTTGACCAAGATGGGCATCAACACAGTTCCTCAGCCTCCCTATAGTTCAGACGTGGCTCCCTGTGACTTTTGGTCATTCCCAAAGCTCAGAGGCTGTTGTTATGAGACAACTGGGGAGATGAAAGAGGCTGTGACGAAGGTCATTGACATGCTAACACTAAAGAACGTCCATGGGGCCTTTTAGAAGTTGTTGGAACGGTAGAACAAGTGCATTGCAGCCGGAGGAGGTTACTTCGAAGGGGAGTAGAGTTTCATGTGTGTACTATCAATAAAAGTGCCCATACGAAAAAATCTGGAAACTTATTTAATGATCCTCGTATATTTAACTGAATTGTTTGAAATAGAACTCTTTTTTGACATTGAAACTAATTGTTAGAAAAAGAATTGTTTTAACATTTGAACTGCGTACTTACGCTAAACTGAATTATTTGAAATAGAACTATTTTCACATTTAAACAGAAGTACTTGAAATAGAATTTTTTTATATGTATAAAGATGATTTTGGCATTAATTAACCTACAATGATCGATATGCTATAAAACCAAACTAAAACAAATATATATTACACATATATGTATGAACAGGACTTTTTATTAGATAACGTACAATGGTTGATATGTCATTAACCAAACTAAACCAAATCTCATACATTTAATATATATGTATAAAGATCATTTGGCTTTAAATAACCTACAAGTGTCGATATGCTATAAAACTAAACCAAACCAAATTCTATATATTTGATGTATATGTACAGGGAGGAGCGATAAAATTGTCGTCCTAAAGAAAACAACACTACAGCTTTATTTTAAAACTTTTATTGAAAAAGTCAATTCAGGTAACTTGATTATGTAGTAGAGCTTACATATAATCAATGTAGCCGCCTTCAGCCTCAATCACTGCCTCGATACGGATCCAGAACAGGGAGCATGCCTTTTCCACCAGCGCCGGCGGTAGCTCGGTGAATACGCGGTGGATAGCAGCGATCAGGCTGGCTTTGGCGTTGTGGGAGGTCATGTTGGTGATGTTCTCGACGTATGACCAAACGAAGTAGTCCAGCGGGTTCAAGTCGGGGGAGGAGTGGGGGCAGTGAGAGAAGGGTACAAAGTCGTAGCGCTCATTCTGAAGACAAGCCTGGGTCTCTTTAGACTTGTGGGCCGGCGCTGAGTCCTGCTGCCACACCCAGGGTCTGCCACCAGCCACCTGACTGCACCAGGGGATCACCACACTCTTCAGCACATCCGGGTACACTTTGATGTTGACTTTCAAGCCGACTTCGAAGATGTCAGGTGGCATGATGTGGCCCTCACTTGAAACCACACAAAAGACCATAACCGTAGTCGGAAACTGTTTTCATCACCCTGGGCACATCCCTGTTATTCGTGGCAATCCAGATTTGCATTTTGAGGGTGCTGGCAATGGTCCTGTTGTCATAACTTGGATCGGTAGAGATCATGAGTTGTACAGCGGCGCATCTCCGATCTTGCTTGTTGAACATTGTGTTATTTTCAGACATGATAGAAGGCTCCTATCGCTCTTGGGATTTGTACACAACTGGCCAACTAGTAGATGGTCTGCATCAAAAAAAGAAAACCGGTTTTCATTAAACGGAAATGGAATCATGTCGTCTTTTCTAGGGTGACAATTTTATCGTTCCACCGTATATAAAGAGGATTTGGCATTAAATAATCTGCAATGGTTGATATGCCATAAAAGCCAACCAAACCAAACCTAACCAAGCAAATGGAAGAAAACTTTATTGACGGTTACCATGCCATTATATATATCCTGATAGATCGATATACTAAAAGTCATATATCGAGCACTCCTGAAGAATCATATGAAATTTCTCATATATTGTAAGAATAATTTGAAGCAGATAGTCTCTGTACAATAAATGGTTTGGTTTGGCGATGTTTTATGGCACATCGACCATTGCCAAATCCTCTTTATACATATATATCAAATATCTAGGATTTTGATGGCTACGTTTTGTGCCATATCAACCATTGTAGGTCATTTAATGCCAAATCCTTTTTATACATATATATCAAATATATAGGATTTTGTTTGGCTATGTTTTATGGCATATCAACCATTGTAGGTCATTTAATGCCAAGTCCTTTTTATACATATATATATCAAATATACAGGATTTTGTTTGGCTATGTTTTATGGCATATTGACCATTGTTGGTCATATAATGGCAAATTCTTTTTATACATATATATTAAATATATAGGTTTTGTTTGGCTACGTTTTATGGCACATCGACCATTGTAGGTCATTTAATGCCAAATATTTTTATACATATATATCAAATACATAGGATTTTGTTTGGCTACGTTTTATGGCACATCGACCATTGTAGGTCATTTAATGCCAAATCCTTTTCATACATATATTAAATATATAATTTCTAAACACATTTTGAAGATAACATTTTTAAACAAGTCTAAGCTCCTTTTTTTTCTTTTTTTTTCTTTTCTTTTACTTTTCTCTTTTTTTTTTTTTTTTTGCACACAGCTAAATGGTTTCGCTTAATTTCTAACAATTCAGTTTAGCATAAATACAATCTTTTGTTTACACTGTAAGACATTTGTTAAAAAACAGATTTTTTTTTTGGTTATACAGTTAAATGTAAAAGAGTTAATTTCAAAAAATTCAGTTTAGCGTAATTACACAGTTTAGTTCTATCAGATGCTACCAATCCGTACCAGAGTGGACCTGGGAGCGATGGAAATAAAGGGATACTCCGCATTCCCCAAGCTCCAACATTACTGGAGCCTCACCATAAAATTGTTTAGCATCATATCCAGAACACTCATTGAGGGAGTCTTACCCCTCTGCAGAGAAGCAGTCGGTGTATTCTGCATACCCAGCCAACTGGGCTAACTATAACTGGACATAACAAATATATATATATATATATATATATATATAGAGAGAGAGAGAGAGAGAGAGAATAACCTATAAATTGCCGGGAGTGTACAGATAGATAGATAGATAGATAGATAGATAGATAGATGCGGTAATTGTCCACCAGAGAGAAAGAATCAGATGACCAGCAAAGCTGAGAGTTAGGGGAACCTGGGGTCTGACAGTCTGTATAAACTTAGCCAAACTAATGTAAATGTGTTTGTATATCTTCCTAGTGTGTTTACATATTAGCGTCTAGGGTTTACACCTCCTCCCCGTCGCGTGTTGATGTGTATATTAGTCGAGTGTTCATTAGTTTTAAGTGGTTTCCTATGTTTTGAGATGTTGTTTTAGACGCGGAATCATATTTCCTTACCAGTACATCTTTGTGGGAAGCTGTGGACGTTCCAACAGCTACAGGCTTCTAAAAAAGAGAAGCTTGTTTTTATATCGTCACTGCGTACACATTCGCACATACAAGCGCGAAAACACATGGCAAATATGCGCACACTTAGGTAAACATGCATATACACATACAAACACACTTGCATGGTGTTACGGTTAACGTCTAAGGGGATGCACATAATGAGCCGGGTTCAAACTCCGAACGGAACTGTTTACGTTTCAGTTTGCGCTAAGGTGTAAAACAATAAGAAAGAAAGGACTCTTTATCCACGGTACGACAACCAGTCTAGGAGAAGGAAAATTCTGAATTCTAACCAGCATTACTCCGCTGAAAAATTGACCTTGAGTCGCATCCTGTAAGAAGCGAAGGGATTTTTGTTTACAAAGCGTTGCTTAGATATGCGCGTAGTTACTGTGACGCCGTGACTAACACAGTTCGAATTCTAGTCGCGGTATTTCTTTCACTTTCAGACTAATACCCTTGGAAAAGCCTGAACCCTTTAATCTCTGCAATGGGTTCAATAGTACCACTGCTGTTCTTCTACAAGGATGGCTTTGACGTTAAATAACCCACGAAGGTTGATATGCCATTAAAGAAAGTAACTAAAGAAACGAAACCATCATTTCTATTATACATATTTATTATTTTTCATTGTGAGTTTTTAAAAAATGAGTTAGATGATGGCCTTTCACTGGAGTCTGAGTGACAACAAGTCTCCCCAGGAATCTTGTCGATCTTTACAATGCCGTAGTTTGGATGATCTCGGCTCGTCTTCCGATTTCCAATTCTTTCAAAGCCCTTACCATGCTAGTGGTTCTTCGTAGTAGTCTGAGTGACAACAAGTCCCCTCAGATCTCCAGGACTCTTCTCAGTATTCTAGCTGATCTCAACAATTCGATAATCTGGATAGTCTCGATTCTTCCTTTGATTTCCAATTCCTCTAGTCTTTTTTCCAATCATCTTTAAACCGTTCCAAGTACTCTAACTACAACAGATATCACTTCATCCTTATGCTCCACACTATTATTATTATTATTATTATCCCATTTTAAGTTTTACTTTCGATTTCTTACAATCCTTCACAGCGTCTTTACCCAAGACCTAGCTTGAGGGAAGGTAGTGATTATATGTATCCTTGCATTTATGCTTTCTTACTGCTTCTTTTGGGTGATATTTTTCCGTCGTATTGATAGTATTCTCCTAAGGAGATGAGCTGTTCCGCAAAGTGCATTTTCCCATTTCATGTAAGCTGGGAGTGCCAGGTATCATGTAGATGTATTCATGGATTATTATCATTATCCTTATTTGCTCAATATCTGTAACAAGTATACCTGATTTCTTCATGTATATATATATATATATATATATATATATATATTCATTTCAAAATGAATAAGTCCACTAAGAGATTGATGTTCTTTTAAGAATTATTTATTTCGGTCTTACATACGTGTATGTTTCCTGCTTATTTCTTTCGTCAGAGAACATTTTGTAATTTGTTAGTTTTTTTCTTCGATGCGGCACAAGGCCATATCAAGAGAGCACCCAATAAGACTCAAACTCACTCGTGTAGGTCTTTCAAGAATCCTTATGTTTTGGGGATTTTTTTATGTTACAATCTTGAAATTTGCTGATAATTTCGCCAAAAGAGCTATTTGTGTTATATTGAGTACTTCCGGTCCTTGTCAGAACCATTATCAAGGTAATTTATAAACTATTTTTAAATTAAAGTTGTTCAGTATTTAAATTAAATTATCATTTAATTTTTGTTTTGTTACAAAGGTGTAGCTTTTTTTTATCACCAAGGTGCTGCTAAGCAGTAGTGGCAGTTTATTGTATAGGATTATAGCAAAAAGGGAAATAATAATCATTTGTTAAAACATCTTGCTGCTTTAGAATCAATGTCTATTATTGAATAACCCTAGACTGTGCAAGCAGAGAAGACTACTGACGGAACTTCGTTTGTTTGGGGAATCTGGAAAGTTGGATTTGAAGAGTTGAGTGTTTCTTTTTCGGCTTTGGGTTTTTTTTTATGCTCGATCCATCTTTCTCTCCGAATACTGATCATTTTTTATCCTCTCTCCTTAATTGCTGTTCTTATTTTTTTTAAACGAACCGGCCCAACTATCGATAAAGTGCCAGACGAAAGGGTCCCTTTATTTTTAACTTATTTATTTATTTATAGTTTTTGCTCATAAATACGATTCCTCTTTTAACTGTCATCATAAAATTTTGCTATACCAAGAACTTGTGTTATATAACATATGACATGGATTTTCGGTTCGTTCCAAGACACCCCGTGTGCTTTAACAAGCTGTCACGTTGTGTTTAGTAAACAGGAGGATGACAGCGCGTCAGAGAAGTCCGGTCCAACAGGTTTGTAACTGGAAGGAGACCACGTGATATGAAAACCATGCGTTCAGATTTAAACAGAGGCCAGAGAATCGAGCGTCAAGCCAGGGACACGCAGCCGATCAGAGACGTTGGGACGTCTCTGACGAAACGGCTTGCAATGGGGGTGCAAGTGTTAGCACCCTCTGGCTCCTGGAAGAAGATATGGGACAAGAAGAAGTCCTCTTTCTGAGTATATGTCTCTCCATCTATTTTTCAAACTAACAGCAAACTGTGGGCTCCTTTCGAGAATAAAATGAGAGATATTTTTATATATACGTGTTTCGTTCGTTCATTGAATTTCGTAAATCATGTTTGATTACTATACAACAATTGCTTATATATATATATATATATATACTTTAAGAAAAAACAACGAAACCGGTCACATAGGATTATAAATTTATTTCAATCCTGTTACGCATTTTTGAAATTTCCAAAAACACGAAAAAAATTAACAGGACTTCTTCAGATCTTTTTGATAAAAAACTCAACAAGATCTGAAGAAGTCCTGTTAATTTTTTTTCGTGTTTTTGGAAATTTCAAAAATGCGTAACAGGATGGAAATAAATTTATAATCCTATGTGACCGGTTTCGTTGTTTTTTCTTAAAGAATTTATTGCCCTGTATTATTGGTACATTGAGCTCTTTACCAGGAAAATTTAAATATTCATTCATGAATAAGTTCTTGTCCTGATGGAATTACTCCCAACTCCGGTTTAACTGGACCTAGAATGCTGTGTATATATATATATATATATATTCCTTAATACCTTTCTTTTTTCTTTTCGTGTGAGGAGAGAAAAATGCAATGTGCTGAAAACATACAAGTACAGTTTATAAAACCAGCAATCGCATAAATTTCGTCTCCGCCAAGCTTCTCCCTTTCAACAATCATCATCATCTTCTCGTGCCATCAGCACGGATATCCCTAACGTTCTCTCGCCACCCCTGCCTATCGTTCATCGCTCCCGGCAGGACCTCAGGGCTAGACCCCTTATCTACACAGAGTTGCTGTATGTAGGTTCGCCCTGCTTTTGCTCGGCCATGTGAAGGGGTCCATAGGAGTACATGACTTATGAGCTCGTCCCTACTTCTCCAGCAGTGTCCTGCATGTCTGGTTTGTCTAACTTTGATAGTTTTCGTGATGGGTGGTAGGTGGCCGTATTGCTGCTGCTTTGTGATTTCTTGCCTCCAGGACTTGTTCAATATTGCTCGCAGCATTCTTGTATAGTTGCCGTCAAGCTTTTTCTCCAGCCGTTTAGTTAGCGTCCAAGTAGTGCATCCATATAGCAGTATAGACACGACCGCTGCCTGGAAGAAACTGCGTTTCATTTTATCGGTCAGGTCTAACTTCCATATGACTGATAGTCTATTGATAGCTGTCAATGCTCCCTTTGAATTATCAAGACCTCATCCCAGAGAAAGCTATTACCCAATATTTCCTCAGTTACGCAAATTTCTTCTTCGAATATTTCCTTTGTTATATTTCCCAACATTATTCCTAGGTTTGTTTTTTTTTTGTTTAATGGCATATCAATTCTTTTTAGGTTTTTTAATGCCAAAGCCATTCTCTTAGAAGAACAGTAGTGGTACTATTTAACCCATAGCTTGGAGGATAAGGGGGTTCATACCTTTCCCAAGGGTATTTGCCCGAAAATTAACGTAATAGTGCGACTGGAGTACGAACTCGCGTACTACGATTCCGCAGTCCATCGCTTTAACCATTACACCACGAGGACACCCCAACTTTATTCCTAGTTTTATTTATCTATTTTTTGTTAGGGCAAAGAAAAACGTATTGTATTGAATCAATACTTGCATAGCTAATATAACAGGCAGATAAGCCGATAAATCCCACATCTTTCAATGCTCCTTTCAGTTATCTGGACCTCATCCCTGAGTAATGTTCTCATTACGTATAGGATCTGCCATACTAGATTCTTCCCTTCCTCTTTTTAATCGTCCTCAACTCAGACATTAAGAGGATGACTACATTCCACTATACACCTCTTCGACTTATGCATAAGATGATAGATTACATGTTGGGAATTGTATTCAAATCCCGAGCGCTGATCTGAAAAATATAATTTTGAAGCGTTTTCCCAATGAAGAAATGCTGCCAAAATACATATATATATATATATATATATATATATATATATATATATATTATTAATACTGCAACTGCTACTACTACCATTACTTTTCTTTGCTTCTTCATTAACTTTTTCTTTCTTCCTCTCATTTTTTTTTTTAATCTTCTCTTTCATTTTTCATTCTTTCAACGATTTTTGTTTTATTTTTCCCCCTTTTCTGTCCTCCACTTTCTTGACCCCCAGAACTTTAAGTTTGTTTGTTTTTGGTGGGGGTCTCTCTCTATCTATCTCTATATCTCTCTCTCTCTCTCTCTCTCCATCGGTCTGTCTTCAAGGCGTGGCACAGTTTGTCTCCAGTATGCGTCCTCATCTCTGGTTGTTCTAATTGAATTTGTTGACACAATACTATAATTGGATTACACATAATTGTATAACGATTCGGCTAATTGCAAAGCATAGCACTGTTGGCCACCAATACACCTCTTCTTCCTTTTTCTTCTCCTTACCGCCATCTTGCCAATGTCTCTTTCTCACTGTAACCTTGCTCGCCTGGCCTCGTAGCAGACTGATTTGCCCCTAAAACTCTTTCACTGGTTTTTGGTGGCTGATGGGAAGGGAGTGTCTTATTTTTTTCATTTTTTAAAAATATTTTCCTTGTATAATTTTCTTTGATTTATTTTTCAATTGCATTTTTTGTATTATTATTATTATTATTATTATTATTATTATTATTATTATTATAGAAATATTGTCTCAATTTATTTTTCCAATGTTCTTCGTTCCTTGTTTCACGAAGTTTCTTTAATGTCATTGGTGTCTTTCTTGTTTTTTGTATTTTTTTTTTTTTGTCGGGGGAGGGTATTTTTTATTTCTTTTTTTCATTCTCAAAGACTCTTTCTGTTGTTTTTTATTTATTTATTCTTTTTTCTCACTCTTTTTTCATTCTCATCCTCGTTGATTTTCTTCGTTTTTATCCTTAATCACTTTTTTATTATCTCATTTTCTCTTTCGTTTTCTCTTTTTTATTTCACATCTTTCTTTTTCACTCATTCTTTGTTGTTTTTTTCTTTTGTTATTTTTAGACTTTCTTTGCCCTTATTTTTAACTCTCTTTTTTTCTTCTTCTTCTTATTTCTTTTTTCTCTTTCTCAGTTCTTCTCTTTTATCTTGAATCTCATTGTAAATATCTCTTTCTTCATCCTTATTCTTACTCTTTCATTATTTCCATTATTTCTGGCTTTTTTCATTCTTATCCTGACTCATTCGTTCCATTATCTCATTTCTTGTCTTCTTCCATTCTTCCTTATTTCAAATTTATCTTTCTTCGCTTTTATTCTAAATTGATATTTCATTTTCTGTTTTATTCTAAATATCTATTTCTTCATTCTTTTTCTAACTCTTTCTTCATTCTTATTCAAATTCTTTCTTTTTTCTTATTATCTCTTTTTTTTCTTCATTTGGTATCTTAATTATTTGCTGTTTTCTTTTTTACTTTATTTCTTTCTGTTTTTTCCTACAAACTGTAGATCTTTCTTTCTTCATTTACATTATATTTTTACGCTTTCTTTCTTGTTTTCATTCTTCATTCTTTTCTTTCTTCATCATTGTTTCGTATCTTACTTTCTTTAGCCTTCTTTTTATTCTTTCTTTCCTTACACTCATTCTTTCCAACAATCTTATATCAATATATTTCAATCTTATTCTTACTCTTTCAACATTTTTAATCTTTTTTTTTCATTTTTATATTTAGACATTTATTCTTTCTCCTTTTTTTTCATTTTCTTTATTCATTTTTATTCTCAGACGACTTTCAGCTTTAATCTTCCCATCTTTTCTATTTTTATCTTTCCTTCTTCATTCACAATATATTTTTACGCTTTCTTTCTTGGTTTTCATTCTTCATTCTTTTCTTTCTTCATCCTTATTTAAAATCTTTCTTCCTTCATTCATATTTTCTCTTTCATTACCAAAATGTTTTCTTTCTCTTTCTTTCTTAATGCACTGTCTTTTCCTTCTTCATCATTATTTTTATACCTTTTTATTTGGACTCATTTTATATTCTTTTTTTCTTCATTCTTCTTCTTCTTCTTCTTCATTCTTCTTCTTCTTCATTCTCCTTTTCATTCTTCTTCTTCTTCTTCTTCATTCTTCTTCTTCATTCTTCTTCTTCTTCATTCTTCATTCTTCTTCTTCATTCTTCTTCTTCATTCTTCATTCTTCTTCTTCTTCTTCTTCTTCTTGTATATATGTTCATCTTAAACTCTTCTTCTTCTTCTTCTTTTTTGTAATTTTTCTTCTCATTCTTTCTTTCCATCTTCAATCTTATTTCAAATATTTCTTTCTTCGTCTTTATTTGAAATCTGTCTTTCTTCATTCATATTTTCTCTTTCTTTAACCAAAGCGATTTTATTCTTTTTTTTTTTTTTTTCTTGGTTCTCATTTTTTTTTTCTTCTTTCATTCTTACAGAAAATCCATCGTTCTTTGTTCTTGTTTTAATCATTTCTTTTGCCTTTTTTTAAAATTCTTTCTTCGTTCCTATACCTCCTTGCCCGTGGTATAATGGTTATCGTCGTTGGCAATGGACACGGTGACACGAGTTCAAATCCTGGACGAGACTGATTGCATTTCACATTGCACTAATACCCTTGGGAAAGTTATAAATCCAATTATTCTCCCTCCAGCTATGGGTAGAATAGTAGGGCAGACTAGGTTCTTCAGCCTAGGTGAGGCAATTAGTCTGGGAGAAGGAAAACTCTGTTAAACTCCGCTTAAAAATTGACCTTGTGTCATATCCTGCCCGAGCGGAGGGGTTGGGTAAATATGTAAACCTCCTCTTTTATCTTCAATACCATTCTAAAAACTTCATTCTTATTCGAATTCTCACTCTTCATTCTCATCGTCTCAGTTTTTCTTCATTTTCTTCATCTCATTTCTTCTCTTTCCTTTTCATCCTGAATTTAAATCTTTTTGTATTCATTCACACTTTTTCTTTCACTACCCAACCAACGTTCTTAATTCTTATTCCTTCTCTTTCTTTCTTCTTTCTCATTCTTTACTGTTTTTTGTTTTATTTTTTGTTTTTTTTTTGTTAGTTTTTTTTCTTCGTTGTTATTTTGAATCTTTCTTATTCGTATTATTTCGTTCATTGACATTTTTTCTTTTTAATACCAATTTTGATATTTTTTTCTTTAATTTTGTTCTTATTCCTCTTCCTTCCTGATTATTTTCATCCTTTCTACATCCTCTCTCTTTCTCGACTGAGTCCCCATGGCCTTATACCAAACATGCTGCTCTGTGACATCATAGTAAGTGAGTACGAGTTTCAATCGGGCAATTGCGTTCACTTTCGGAAGAATACCCTTGGGAAAGGCATGAACTGCTTTTTTCTCTAGGTATTTGTTGAATAAAAACATTACTGTTCTTCCACAAGGAAGACTTTAGCATTAAGTTACCCATTAAGGTTGATATACCATTAATTAAATCGAAAAATAAAAGGACAGTTAAAGATAAGATGGAATACAAATCACGATTAATCTGTTTAGAATAAATGTTAATTCCTATTATTTTAAATGACCAATTACTTATGCCCCTCCCTTTTTGTCTTTTTATCAATTTTTTCCTTTCTTTTTTCTTATTTTCTTTCTTTCTTATTTTTAATTAGCTGTCACTGAACTTTTGACGAGGATCAAAGTGTATTATGTGTACCCATTGATAATCTCTTCATTATTCAAAGACCTACAAGAAGGTCAAAGGAGCCGCCAATTTAGTGGGAAAATAGAAAAGAAAACGAAAGCAAGAAAGTAAGGAAGCAAGTTCCAAGAAGAAGAAGAAGAAGAAGAAGAAGAAGAAGAAGAAGAATTACAAAAAAGAAGAAGAGTTGAAGATGAAGACATAGACAAGAAGAAGAAGAAGAAGAAGAAGAAGAAGAAGAAGAAGAAGAAGAAGAAATGAAGTCGTACATAAGAATGATAATAAGGTGTAGTGAAGAAGAAGAAGAAGTCATAGAGAAGAAGACGGCGACGACGACGACGAAGGAGAAGAAGAAGAAGAAGAGCAGCAGTAACAACAAGAGAAGAAAGAGGAGGAGCAGAAATCGACGAATCGTGCTAGAAGTGCGTAGGAAGCCGGAGGTCTATAATGACAGAGAATTAAGGATGTCTGTAATTAAATAAATAATTCAGCAAACAAGCGATCATGTTGACAATTTTCGTTCCACTTTAGAACGCGCAATAACCGCGAGTGGCGGGAAAATTAGTGTTTTGGCGGGAAAAGAAATATGCTTCAGTGAAAACGCCGATCGGCGACCCACACTCCGCGTAGATGGTATGAAAGATGTGGATGGGCAACTAGAAAAATAAAACAAAATAATGAAGAGTGAAAAGAGTAATGGAAAATTTTCGTTTGCACGTAAAAGTGCCCCATTTCGGTGTTGGTGTGCCGATGTATGTGTGTGAGAGAAAAAAAATATTGTTAAATTTATTTTATTTTATTATGTCGATGTTTGTAAATAGCTCAAGAAATACAGAAATCCAAGTTTTGGATTTGTAAGAATTTTTTGGGTTGCAAAATCGTTGAACTAAAAAGAAATACATATACGTAAATATATCAGCAACAGTGGCTAACAGAAGTACAAGCTGTAGTAGCAGCAGTAACGGTAACAGGAGCAACAGAACCTATTTTAGATCAACATCTTAAAAATTGTCTTTCTCAATTCCTTCAATGACAAATTTCGTAGCGTTTGCTTCGGCCCTTGTTATTTCTTGTGCACCATTCCATTAATTTTTCAGATCTATTGTTATCATCCCTTCTATCTATTTCCATATATTTTGGTTTGATTTGGTTGTTGAATAGTATGACTTTGGTTTGGTTTGGTTTGGTTTTATGGCATATCAATCATTATTGGTTGTTTATTTAATGGCAAATCCATCTTTATACATAAAAGAGTTCTATTTCAAGCAAATCAGTATAGTATAATTACACGGTTTAGTTCTCTAAATTTCTGAGACGAAGCTTGGTGACTTTTATCATTAAGGGTTTTCGGACTATTGATTTCATCTTTATTGTTATTTCCGCAACGTTTCGGCCGATATGTCCTCCAGCCTTCTTCAGGTGTTTGTCGAACTCGGGAACCTTCACAGAACTTCAAACTACGTCCTTTACTGAATCCACGGGGGTCACCTGTTCTGATTCTGTTAGCCATAACCGGATACAAGTGTTAAGTATTCCTGTATTGTTACTCGCCTCCAGTCAGGATTGAATCCGCAACCTCCAATCATGCAATCCCCGTGGATTCAGTAAAGGACGTAGTTCGAAGTTCCGTGAAGGTTCCCAAGTTCGAAAAACACCTGAAGAAGGCCAGAGGATATATCGGCCGAAACGTTGTGAAAATAACAATAAAGATGAAGACAATAGTCCGAGGACCCTCAATGATAAAAAAAAACTGTTTAGTATTATTTAAACTATTGATAAGATTCTATCAGGTGCTACCACTCCGGGTCAGAGTGGACCTGGGAGCGTGAGCAATAAAGGAGTACTCCGCATTCCCCAAAGCTCCAGCATTACTGGAGCCTCACTATCAGATTGTTTAGTGTCATATCCAGAACACGCGTTGGGGGATTCTTACCTGTCTGTAGAGATACAGTCGGTGTATTCTACTGCCCCAGCCGACTAGGCTGTTCAAATGGTATGATTAGACTTTACATTCGATTCAATGCGGAAATCCCATACAAATAATTTGGAGGTGTCCTCGTGGTGTAATGGTTAAAGCGATGGACTGCGGAATCGTATTACGCGAGTTCGTACTCCAGTACGTTCACTTTCGGGCAAATACCCTTAGGAAAGGTACGAAGCCCCTTATCCTCCCAGCTATGGGTTAAGTAGTACCACAACTGTTCTTCTAGGAAAATGTCTTTGGCATTAAATAACCAGCAAAGGATGATATGCCATTAAACAAAGAAACCAAACCAAACAAATTTGGGTAAGATCCTCAACGGATGTCCTGAGGGTGCCACTAAACACTGTGATGGTGAAGGGCCAGTCCTAACACTAACTTTATGTAAAAGAATGGGAAGCGTTGTAAATGGATATATATACATATATATATATATATGAGTGTGCGAGTGTGTGTGTGTGAGTGTGTATGTGTGGGCGCACACACCTGCGTGCGAGTTTTTGTATCTCTGTATTGATATACAATGCTATATGTATATAGATAGGCAGATAGATTTGAAGAGAAGGAGATAGATAGATAGATAGATAGATAGATACGAACACACTGAAGTAGATTAACTGATTGATACAAACAGACTTAGATAGATAGATAGATAGATAGATGAGGACAGACTTAGATAGATAGATAGATAGATAGATAGATAGATAGATAGATATTAACAAAATGAAATAGATAGATATTTACAGACTGAGATAGATAGATAGATAGATATTGACAAAATGAAATAGATAGATATTTACAGACTGAGATAGATAGATAGATAGATATTGACAAAATGAAATAGATAGATATTTACAGACTGAGATAGATAGATAGATAGATAGATAGATAGATAGATAGATAGATAGATAGATAGATAGATAGATGTGAAAAAATTAAGATAGATAGATGTGAAAAAATTAAGATAGATAGATAGATGAGGACAGACTTAGATAGATATTAACAAAATGAAATAGATATTTACAGACTGAGATAGATAGATAGATAGATAGATAGATAGATAGATAGATAGATAGATATCGTTTCAACAATCACCCAATTTATCATCAAATAAGTTTGTTTTAAAAAATAATTAAAAAAATGTAGTGGTGTCTGCATCGTTCTCATATTTCAAATGGAAAGCAAAAGGAAGTGTACAACTTTGATTTGCGCATGTGCTGTAACAGTTGCCAGCAAACGGCAATCTAACACGTCAAACACTGACGTCCCCTCTTACTGAACACTGCATTCCGTAGCCCGATTCTATCTTGACAAAGCAGAGTTTTTCTAATTAAAACTTGGGCGAAGATTTAATGTGAATCCACCTGGATAATTTATTGGGACACACATTACTTGGTTGTCCATTTGACAAATTGGAAGATTCATCAATATAAGTCTCGATTTGGTCAGATTTCTGGTCCAGTAAAGTATTCAACAAAGAGTGGTGTAAAGTTTCGGACGAACATCAGAAAACCCGGAGAAACTAAGACTCCAGTGGTTATGTTGCTTGGGAGGCTTTCCAGAAAAGAGAGCTTGTTCCACAGATCACTTTTTGGGACACTATCATCACATCAACTCTTGTCCAGTCGGTTGGGGCTGTAGAATACGCCGATTGTACTTTGATAGAAAGGTAAGACTCCCCTAAGGAGAGGGGACTAGTCAGCTGGGGCTGTACAATACACCGATTGTACCTCAATAGAAAGGTAAGACTCCCCTAACGAGGGTGGATTAGTCAGCTGGGGATGTAGAATACACCGACTGTACGTCGACAGAAAGGTAAGACTCCCCTAACGTGGTGGACTAGTCGGCTAGGGCCGTAGAATAGAGCGACTGCATCTCTGCAGAGAGGTAAGACTCCCCCAACGCGTGTCCCGTGACCTAGTCGGCTGGGGTTGTATAATACACCAATTGTACCTCGACAGAAAGGTAAGACTCCCCTAACGGGGTAGACTAGTCGGCTGGGGGCATAGAAGACAGCGAATACATCTCTGCAGAGGGGTAAGTCTCCCATAACGCGTGTCCCGTGACCTAGTCAGCTGGGGCTGTATAATACACCAATTGTACCTAGACAGTAAGGTAAAACTTCTCTAACGAGTGTGCACTAGTCGGCTGGGGATGTAGAATACACCAATTATACCTCGACAAAAAGGTTAGACTCCCCTAACGAGTGTGGACTAGTCGGCTGGGGCTGTAGAAGACAGCAACTGCATCTCTGCAGAGGAGTGAGACTCCCTCAACAAGTGTCCAGTGGCCTTGTCGGCTGCGGCTGTAGAATACACCGACTGTACCTCGGCAGAGGAGTAAGAGTTCCCCCTCCAATAAGTGTCCTGATATGACTCTAAACAATCTGATGTTGATGTTCCAGTAATGCTAGAGTTCGGGGGGATGCAGAATACACCTTTATTACCCTCGCTCCCAATTCCACTCTGACTAGGAGAGGTAGAACCTAATAGAAATAAACTGCGTACTTATGCTAAACAGAATTGCTTGAAAGAGAACTGTTTTTACATTTTATGATTTCAGGTTCAAATTAACAGCTACAGCAGCAATTGGAATACACCCTACTAAATCCTTGTTGTCATAGCTGGTGAATTTCAAAAATGCAATCTGGACGTGACGACACTTTAGAATAACGATATACAATAAAATTCTGTTTTAAACTTGGAAAAAATGCCACAGAAACCTATGGAATGCTTCAGACTGCTTTTCGAGTTTCAGTTTTTGAGTGGCATAAGAGATTCAAGGAAGGCAGGGAGTCTGTGGGAGGAGTAAGGAAGTCAATACACCAGAGTTGATTGGCCAAAGGCTTAGGGTTAGGGTTATAAAGGAGTTCTAAGGGAGTTCAGGAAAAGATTCCTAGGGAAGAGGCCAGCACTCTTCCAATCGGGTCAGTGGCATTTCCACCAGGACAATGCTCCAGTCCACAACTCCATCCTTGTCAGTGACTATTTGACCAAAATGGGCATCAAGACAGTTCTTCACCCTCCCTATAGTCCAGACCTTGGTCCCTGTGACTTTTGGTTATTCCCTAAGCTCAGAGGCTGTCGTTATGAGACAATTGAAGAGATGAAAGTGGCTGTGACGAAGGTCATTGACACACTCACACAAGAGGACTTCCCTGGAGCCTTCCAGAAGCTGTTGAAACGGTAGAACAAGTGCATTGCAGCCGGAGGAGATTACTTCGAAGGGGACTAGAGTTTCATGTGTGTACTATCAATAAAAGTGCCCATACGAAAAAGTCTGGAAACTTATTTAATGATCCTCGTAGATACCTTTGGGAAATCTATGATCCTCCCATCCATTTGTGTCTGTCTAAAAGAATGGATTTGGCATTAAATAACCCAAGAAGGTTTACATGATATTAAATATCAAACAAACAAACAAACCAATCACCAATCTTTATATCACACACCTGTAAACTATTTGCATTAGACATGGTTTGATTTGGTTTCTTTGTTTAATAGCATATCAATATTTCTGTAAATCATGTAAGTACATTTAGTACTGAATATTTATACAGAAGCACACAAACTTGTCCGCTGGTGCACACAGACACGCACTCATTTGCACACAAAAACATGCACTCACTTGTCCAGTCAACTTGGCGGGGCTGCAGAATACACAGATTCCCCTAACGATTGTCCAGTACTACATTCGGTTGAGGCTGCAGAATACACTGAGTGGACTGCTGCAAAGGGGTAACATTCCCCCAACGAGTGTCCTGTGGCCCAGTCCGCTGAGGCTGCAGAATGCACCGACTGCATCTCTCCAAAGACGTAACATTCCCCCAACGAGTGTCCTGTGGCCCAGTCGGCTGAAGCTGCAGAATGCACCGACTGCATCTCTCCAAAGACGTAACATTCCCCCAACGAGTGTCCTGTGGCCCAGACGGCAGAAGCTGCAGAATACACCGACTGTATCTCTGCAACGAGGTAAGATTCCCCCAACGATTGTCCAGTGCCACATTCTGCTGAGGCTTCAGGATACACACAGAGCACCGCTGCAAAGGGGTAAGATTCCTCCAGCGAGTGTCCTGTGGCCCAGTCGAATGGGGCTGCAGTATACACCGACTGCATCTCTGCAAAAGGGTAAGATTCCCTCGATGAGTGTCCTGGATATGGCACTAAACAATGTTAGACCTTTGGGGAATGCGGCCCACTCTGCTCGGAGTGGTTGCTCATAATCAGGTCCTATCTATAGGTCAAATAGAAATAAACTGTGTACTTATACTGAACAGAACAGCTTGAAATAGAACTGTTTTGACATCTAAACCATGTACTTATGCTAAACAGAATTGCTTGAAATAGAACTATTTTTTGACACTGGATCTGTGTGCTTATGCTAAACTGAATTGTTTGAAATATAAATGTTTATATGTATAAAAATGGATTTGGCATAAAATAACCTATAATGGTTGATGTGCCATAAAACCAAAGCAAACGAAGCATACACAGACAGAAATATATATATATGATAAAAATAAGGGGTAAGATGGCTAAATCACTTACAAACGTTTAGTAGTAGTAATATTTCATTCTTTTTTTTCCAAGAACTTCCACAGACTAAATATTTTTTTTACTTTTTCTTACATTTAAGCAAGTGAGAACATAGATAAGATAGTGGAGAAAATGAAGGTATAAAAGGGGAATAGAGAGAGTTAAAAAATAAGATAAGAGGCAAGTATGAAGAGAAATAGAGAGTGGGGTAGACGTAGGTTTAAGTAATGTGGTAGGAGTTTTTTTTTAACTGTGACTGTGTTTATGATAATGATATCAAATGTACCAGGTTTCATTAGAGATTTTTGATCATATGGAAGCGGAATTAATTGAGCTAAAAGAAAAAGAAATAGGGAAAAAAGAGGAAGGGGGTAGGGGAAAGGGTTTAGGCCCTTCCTGTTTCATCCAATCCGTTTACTGTAATGGAGTCCCTGATGAAGCTCTTGGAATAAAAAAGAACGAAATATCACCACTAATAAACTTTGTAAGTGTCTGATTTACAAATCTTTCCACTTATTTTTGTTATCTTGTCAGATTCACCACAATCTATCAATTCAACACACACACACACACACACACACACACATATATATATATATATATTAAAATATATATATTAAAAAGATGAGAGAAAATCAAATTTTTATCTTCTTTTACTTAAAGTTAGTGTTAGCGATGATCTCCCCGACACCAATTTTGTGTTCATTCAGCGTTCCATATCCTTTCTTTCATGGTGAATCCCACGTTCTTTCGTTATCAAGAACTAACACGGAGACATCTTTCCCTTCAATATTAATCATTTGTTTACTCACACTGAAAGGGTTTCAAGTATTGCAATCAAACAGCAATAATTTCATTTGCTTGGCTTCAAGTATTGCTATCGAACAGCAATAGCTTTATTTGCACACAGTTAAATGGTTTCAAGCATCGCTATGTAACACTAACGCCTCAATTTACATCAATTATTTGTTTGCACACAGTTAAATGGTTAAACAGTTCTATTTGACCAATAGAGGAAATAGAGATATATTCTCAGGGAAAAAGTATATACAATAGAGAGACTATTAGTAGACAAGAACATAGGATCAGTGAACTCTTGCAATATTAAATAAAGGACAAACCACGATATGAGAGGAAATAGAGATACATTCTCAGGGAAAAGTATATACAATAGAGAGACTATTAGTAGACAAGAACGTAGGATTAGTGAACCCTTGCAATATTAAATAAAGGACAAACCTCGATATGAGAGGAAATAGAGATATATTCTCAGGGAAAAAGTATATACAATAGAGAGACTATTAGTAGACAAGAACATAGGATTAGTGAACCCTTGCAGTATTAAATAAAGGACAAACCACGATATGAGAGGAAATAGAGATATATTCTCAGGAAAAAGTATATACAATAGAGAGACTATTAGTTAACAAGAACATAGGCTTAGTCAATACAGATATAGTCCAACGATAGTATTGGCTTCCGTTATTACGGTAGCAAGTAAGGTGATCTAGTGCGTTCTCCAGTCTCTAACGCTCTAATTCTTTTCCTATAAGAAGCTGCTCTTCACCTTCTAGTCTGCTTTATTTCTGTGTAGTGTACACAGAAGGCACAAGGCCTTGAAGTTTTTGGGGAGGGGAAGGGAGCGGTCATACTTTTCTATATAAACTAAGGAGACCTAGCTAGCCACATTCGCCGACCCATTCAACAATACAATAAATATCCATTCATCCATCGCCTTTGGCGCTACAATCACCAAAATACGACATTTGCTCTATGAAGAAATCCTACTTAAAATCCCGAGATTCATGAATGATTTTATGATTTATTTACAATGAATGTGATGGGAATGGGAGAAAAACCCCGAAATATATATAAAAACAAGGAAAAATCCCCCGTTTGGTTGCCCTCCCATCCCCCCGTCTATAAAATTGGAGGCCGACTGTTTTCCGGGGCGAAAGAACCGGAAACAAGTCGGACCTACCCTAGGTGGGGCAGGGATCCTAATCTACAGGGGTGAAAAGAATTTAGGGGTCGGGCGCGGTATGGGTTAATTCAAGTAGGTGATATGATTTTTATACATATGAATGTTCAAGATCTTCAGTAAACTTGGACTGGGATACGGATTGAGGTACAAAAATAATGGGGATGGGGAAGATCTTGAGAACTAACAACTAGATGACGGGGACAATGACTCACAAACATACTGCTAACTAGGTACCTGGGTACCAAAAGAAAAAGGGAACAGTTTTACTCACCAGGGGTGGGGTCCCTAAGGACCCGTACCGTAGACGCCATGAGCCGGCAGAGGAGGGAAGGATGACTCCAACGTTGCTCCCTTTCGCACGACCAGGCTCGCTGCATTCACCCACCTTTTGCTGAATGTTATGCGATCCAAGCGTTTTCTATCGCATCTGATTTTGACCCTCAGCTGATGCCGAAAATACAAAATCAGATCACGATGAGAAAAGTTTGCATCGTCATACAATCCCTTGTTTCGCGTCGTCCAAATCACCATTCTAGCTACAGCTAGGATCGCGAGAAACACCACACGCTTCTCACCCTGATACGGAGGAAGAACGTTGTCCACGACGTAACCAACGTCGAGCAGCACGAGCTGTTTGGGTTCGATGCGAGCCGTCCACTCGCCGACGTGATCCCAAAACGGGCGAACTCGCTCGCAGTAGTAGAAGGCGTGCTCAGCCGTTTCTTCCAAGCCACTGCCGCAGCGAGCGCAATCGGGCATGTCTGCCAGGCCCGCTTTGTAGTTCAAGCCGACAAGGGGTAACGCATTTCGCACAAGTCGCCAGGTGAGCGAGAACTCGGAGTTGTTCAAGAAGCTCGATCCTGGCGCCCAATTCCAATGAGAGCGAATCTCCTCCGTCGTCCAGCCGTGCCGCTCGCTGAGAGGATCAGAAGCGGAACCCACCACTAGCTCCCGATATAGTTCTTTTCGAGGCCGTGAAAGGTCACTGGACCCAAGAAGGTTACGAAGGGCCGTTCGGCACTCGCGGACAAACAGTGTTTCGCCCAAAGGCCTACGTCGACCTTCAGCCTTTGGGTCTGACTTTAGGCGAGGAAAAGTCCGACTCGCCTTCAGTCTCCACACTGCGTCCCCCGTCAAAGCTCTGCCCAGGTATGCAAGTCTTTCAGCAAGCCAGTGGCTCTCCAGATCAGGCATACCTAGACCCCCGTTGCGTGTACGTTGGATACAGACCTGCCTACGGACCATCGGCCTTGCACCTCCCCAGAGCAATCTGGAAAGGGATCGTTGCAGCGCCAACCGATTTACCTTAGGCAGAGGAAGTACAGCCAATCGGTAAAGGATCAAGGGGAAGACGTACACGGCGCACGCCTCCGCCCTGCCCTTTAAGGACAACCTCCTTGAAAGCCAGATTCCCACCTGAGCATTCACCTTGGCTTGTATTTCCGACCAATTTCGCTCCAGTTGGAGGCCGGGCCCGAACCACACCCCGAGGATGCGGACGGGTCCGTCACTCCAGCGGAACGGCCCCGGAAGAGTATTGCTACCCCTCCAAGCACCGAGCCGCAAACCTTCGCTTTTGTCAAAATTGACCTTGGCTCCTGCAATCCGCTCGTACTCGCTAACCGCCTTCTTCACAGCCTTTATATCCAGACGGCGGGATACAAACACTGTGATATCATCGGCGAACGCGGAAACCCTTGCCGTAAGAGGGCCAGCAAAAGGGACACCGCGCAGGGCCGGATTTGCCGTCCTATCCCTAAGCCTACGGAGCAGGGGCTCCAAAGCTAGGACATAGAGAAGAGGAGACAACGGGCAGCCCTGCCGGACCGACCGCTCGACCGCGAACACCGTCGAACGCCTTCCGTTCACCTGCACCACTGCCTGAGGGTTGTGGTACATCATGCTAATCCATCTGCGGAACTCCGGTTTGAATCCGGCAGTCTCCAAAACAGTCGCCAAAAACCGATGGTCAACCCTATCGAAGGCCTTGGACTGATCTAAACTGATCAGCGCGGCCTCAGTGCCGTCTTCTATACCCTCTAGGACCTCGCGAATCAAGTGCAGGTTGTCCTGGATCGATCTTCCCTTCACAGCAAAGGTCTGCTCAGAGCCGATCAGATCGCTAATGACAAGCTGTAAACGATTCGCTAAGACCCGGGCCAAAATCTTTAACTCTGTGTTAAGCAGAGTTATGGGCCTGTAATCGTCTAAACCCTCCCAAACATGCCTGCCACCTTTCTTCAGCAATGTGATCACGCCCTTGGTAACGCTACCAGGGATGGCTCCCTGGGCGAACCAATGGTTGAACATATCCGTCAGAATAGGCACAAACATGTGCGACATCCTCAAGTACACTTCGTAGGGCAAACCATCTAGTCCTGGCGACTTGTTGAGGCCGACCTGCTTCAACGCGTCACGGACTTCGCATTCAGTAACCACACCCTCGCAGCTAGCCGCTTCAGCCACCCCAAGGCAGGGAAAGTCGGCAAGATAGCTACGAAACTCCCGGAGCGGGAGATCAGTACAGCGGGCAAAGCGATCCCGAAAGTGCGCCCGAAAGGCGTCACGAATCTCACGAGACGATCGCAGCAGTCGCCCATCCGGGGCCTTGACAGAACCGATATACCGATCGGGGAACCTTCGCACTTCTTCTTCACGCGCAGTCGCGTTCGTTTTCACAGCTTCGTTGAGAACTCTCTTTAACCTAGATCTAACTACGTATCCCTTGTAGCGCTCGCTACTCTCGCGCTCAAGGTCCCCCCTAGCTAGCTCTACGTTTAGGGAGTCCCCCCCAGCCACCGCCCGGGAAAGTCTATCGTCTATAGATTTCGCTTCCTTGGTCCTATCTAGGTTGAGCTGTTGACCGTACTTGGTAGCGAAATCTCTAATCCTATGTTTAAGAGATCCCCACCACCTATTCCCGGTAACCGCCCCCACTAACGCCCGCTGAATTAGGGATTCCAGCCGGTCCCGGAAGTCCCGTATCTCCAGTAAGGAGGTATTGAACTTCCAGTAGCCGGCCAGACTAGGCCTATTTGCTAACCGTAGACTGACTCTAACAAGTTTATGGTCAGTCCACGCTATCAAGTGGAACGTGGGACAACTAACAAAATCAATGTCAGCTCGTCTCACTAACACTCTGTCCAAGTAGGAGCCTACTTTGGCAGAGGGCGAACTATCTAGCCACGTCCACATCTCCCGCCCTGGGTGATCCAGACGAAACCTGTCGACGAGGTCATGACGAGTCATGAGGCCGGCAAGGCTGCTTTCACACCTTCCCACACGCCTAGCTCCCCGCCCGACCTTATCTATCTTGGGATCAAGGATCGCATTCCAATCACCCATTAAAACTAGCCGCTTCGTATCGTCCAGGAACGGCGCCAACCGACGAAAAAAGGAAACCCTCTCCACAACGATATTGGGCGCATAAACCGCAACCAGACGAAACTTGAAACTTTTCACGGCAACATCGGCCACAACCAGTCGGCCCCCGTCACCTGCAAAAACAACGTCAACATCAGCATCAAGGCTGCGTCCAACTAGCAAAGAAACCCCAACGCTGGTACGGCTGCCGTATGCTGAGAAAACGTTAAAATCGCTTTCCAGCACACGACAGTCGGCACCGCAAGTGAAGTGGGTTTCCTGCACTGCAGCAACATCTACGCCGAGAGTTTTAAGTTCACCAAGCAAGCGCGTACACTTGCCCGGATCCCTCAATCCCCTCACATTCAAAGTAGCAAGGTTTAGAGCCATCAATCCCACTTACCTTACTCAGTGTCGACTACGGGCCGGAAATCCTTGGGAGTAAGGATGCCGACGGCCTGACGCAGGGATCCGGTGCCGAGCTCAGTACTTACTCGGTCGTCCCTGGTTATTCCACCGACATCCATAGGGTACCGCAACTTTAGGGACCTATAGAATGATGGGTGAACCAAAATCGGGACCCTGCCCGCACAGAAGGGAAGCATTTTTTTCAGCATTGGATTTTTCGTATCGACCAGCATTACATCCGCCCGGCTGGCTTCGTCAATAAAGTTCCAGAGTTCTTTGGTCCGATTGCCAGCCAAGCGGACGAATGTGGTCAATTTTGGTGCGTCCTTGAATAGATGTGGTTTTGTGATGTCTTTAGTGTCAATTTTTTGGAGTGAGCGTAATGGTTTTAATGATTGTTTTAAAGTGTGGTCTATGTGTGGATTGTCCATGATATCTTCGCAGAAGTAAAAAGAGTTTATGGCACGTCGGGCTTCCGTAGAGCGTGCTCTTGGTTTTTGAACAGTTGCTGCTGATGTTGACGGTGTTTGGGGAGAGGGTGTAAGTCTGGTTGCTGAATAGGATCGAGTAAGCATTTTGGGGGTTTTAATTGGTGAAAGAGAGGGGGGTAATGGTGTTTCTGTTGGGATGATAGGGGTGGTTTTTGTTTTTTGTGGGAGAGGAATCAATTGTGCTGGTCTTTGTTTATTTTGGACTGGCGATTTTTCTGTTGTTTTTTCCCCCTTATGCTGAGGTATGGTGGTTGTTTGTGTGGGTTTTTTTGGATGTTTTTTCTCCCCCTCTTTAGTTGGTGAATCCTCGCTGTTTCTCCTTCTTTTTAAATTCATGGTCATATCCATCGGTTCAATGTTTTGATTGTCTTCTTTTGTTGATTGTTTTGCAGTTGATTGTTTCGTATTTGTTGTCGTTGGTTTCGTAGTTGTAGTCAAAAGAGTTGTTGTATCTGTTGTTGCTGGGTTTTTTGGGGGAGTTTTTTTCCCTCCCTTTTTTCTGGTGACTTGCGTCCACCCTTCCTCATTTTCTTTAGGGGTTTCTTGTTTGTTTTCTGAGGTTTCTGTTGGTATAATTGCTGCTATGACAGGTGAAGGAGTATCAGTAGTAGTAGCAGTAGTAGTAGTCGTTGTTGTGGTGGTGATTGTTGGTTTTTGAGGGCAGTTCTTCGAAAAGTGGCCGATTTTATTGCAGGACCAACATAGCGGTTTCCTGCCCTCAACGATGACTGTCATGGTTTGATCGCGGTAACGTATTTTATGGGGAATTTTGTTAAACCCTCCCCTATCGAGGCATATAACGAATACGTAGTCACCGTACGCAGTTCCCCGTGTTGACGTTACTTGTGTGACTTGTTCCACGCCGCCGTATATACTTAGATAGGCGGCGAGGACGTCACCACTCAATTGCATAGATACATTGCATACGGTGACTCGTATTCTTCTTTTGCCTCGATATTCCGGTTGTAGCCGGAAGAAGCGTGTGGTGATGTTACCACCGGCGAGGCTTTTCGCTACTTCCTCTGAGGGTAATAAGACATCCCATGTAGCGAAACTTCTGCGGCAGAAATATTTTCCTGGGATGTTTGCCGTTTTCAGAAGGTCTTCAAAAGTTTCCTTCTTAATCCCCGCTAGTCTCTTGGTCTTAATGTCTGTGACTACGAAGGACAGGGTCTTCGGTTCGACCGCCTCGACCAATTCGGGTATTGGGAGAATTTCCCCGTCCTTGAAATACTTTTCATACTTTTCGACCCTGTCTCTTGCGTAGTCACAAGGGGATTTTTTATTCACGCAATGTGAAGACCAAGAGACAGCTGTTTGTTTTGGTTTTTGTGCCGGTGGTATTGTACTTGCCGATGAAGAGAGGTCGAATGGAGCTTCTTCCGGCATTGGGGAGGGTTGCGTTTGGAATATGTCGGTCGGTGATTGCGATTTCATGTTGTTGGGCTCCCCCATAGTTGTGAAAACACAACCAGAGGGAGATGAAACGCGTATGGTGTTGCAAAAAATTCAGGCGAGACGAATAAATGTAGAACGATGAATGTTGATAAAAATGGCGGTCGTTTTTTAAAAAAGTTCAACAAAAAAAATCGAGTCGCGTTTGACCCTCCTCACAAACAAAGAACAATAGTTTGAGGGGGGTCACAAAACTTTAACAACGATAACAAAATTCAATAACAATAATTTTAACAAATTTTTAACAATAAAGAACTTACTTTTTTTCGTGGTGAAAAAGGAACTCAGACAAAAAAATTCAGCTTGTAGTCTGCCCTGGTATTAGTAGCTACTGCTATATATGGCAGATAGACTAGTTCATTGTGTGGAAAAAGGTGGGTGATACCCAACAACAACCCATAGTGGTTGATATGCCATAAAACCCAAACATCCAAATTCAAATATCTGATTACAAATCATATATTTTAGATTTATATCTATAAACTTGATTTGGCAGTAAATAACACACGATGGTTGACATGCCATTAAACCCCAAACAACCAAACAAACGTAAGACATCTTTTCTTTATCTATAAAGGGGGTTTGGCCCTTTGTATATGGATGGGGAAATATGTGCACCTCATTTCTCGCGCACGTGTGCACCTGAACTTCTCGGAAACGACTGATTAAATTTCAGGCTATTTCGAATCCCTCGGTCACCTGAGATTATTTAGTCACAGCCTAGCTCTCGAATTGATCACAGAGTCATCACCTGTAAATTAATTTTTTTTTGGCATAAACGGTTTCCGTTTTGAGGACAACTTTTTAAATCATTTAAACTTATCTAATTTTTCTATGAGATAGGAATACTTGATTGCGCACTGATGTAAATTTATTTCCATTAAGATTAATTATTTGAAGCTAGAATTGTTTCCTAAGAATTGTTATTATTTGTTACTTGAAACTATTTGATTGGGTACAAATTATTGGTGATAAATACAAGTACTTTGCTTGGTTGGTTGGTTGGTTTTAAGGCATATCAACCCTACATGATTATTCATGTTTACCAACCCCTCCGCTCAGGCAGGATATGACACATGGTCAATTTTTAAGCGGAGTTTAACAGATTTGAATTCAGAGTTTTCCTTCTCCAAGACTAGTTGCCTTACCAAGACTGAAGAACCCAGTCTGCCCTATTATTTACCCATTGCTGGAGGGAGAATAATTGGATTCATACCTTTCCCAAGGGTATTAGTGATATATGAAATGCAATCAGTCTCATCTAGGATTTTAACTCATGTCACCGTGTCCATTTCCTGCGACGATAACCATTACACCACGGGCACCTCCTAATAATATAAATAACTTTTATAAAACAATTTTCACACTGTTGCAAGAGATGATTGTTGTCCAGGAGTTGCCTTTAAATGAAGCACACATCATTTTTCGGTTGTATTTGTCTATATTATCGAGTGACTTTAAGACATGCGGTCTGGGAAGCATTCCCACAGACCTATGACGACATTACCGGAGTTTTTCCACGCAGATACTGAAACAAACGTCCATCCATTACCAGTATTATGGTCTTTTATCTCGAGTTCGTTATGTCACTATCTATGTTCGCTTCTGCATACAATGTCTATATTATCCTCTGCAACCGACGCTGTCAACTCAGATAATTAGGAAAGGGAGTCATCGTCGTGTAATGGTTAAAGCGCTGGATTGCGGAATCGTAGTAAGCAAGTTCGAACTCCTGTGAAGCAATAAATTTCACTTTCAGACAAATACCCTTGGGAAAGGTATGAACCCTGTCATCCTGCCAGCTATGAGTTAAATAAAACCATTACTGTTCTTCTAGAAAAATGGTTTTGGCATTTGATATATATTCCCTGGAAGAATATAATCAGTATAAAATAATCAGATGAAATGAGACTTAACACACAGAGTAAGTTATAACCAGTTTACTTGTACAAAGATACAATGTAATAAATCAGATATTGACACTCGAACGTATCTTGAATGCCGGAGTATCGAGATTAGCTTAATCTCTCTTTGGTTGCCGCTTGCTAGCGTCTTTTATAGACTGAGTAATCCATTCATGGCGGTGTCTGGATCTTCCACCATATCATCATTAAATAACCCACAAACGTTGATATACCATTAAAAACTATCCGGTAAGTGGTTTAATCTATTTAACGAAGGCAAGGAGAACTATCGATAAGCTATTGATCATAAGGAAATCACACCTGACCAATAAAATGAAACGCGGTTTCTTCCAGGCAGCGGTCGTGTCGATACTGCTGTATGGATGCACTACTTGGACGCTAACTAAACGGCTGGAGAAGAAGCTGGACGGCAATTACACAAGAATGTTGCTAGCAATATTGAACAAGCCCTGGCGGCAACACCCCATAAAACACCAACTATACGGCCACCAGCCTCCCATCACGAAAACTATCCAAGCTAGACGGACTAGATATGCAGGACACTGCTGGAGAAGCAGGGACGAGCTCATAAGTGACGTACTCTTATGGACCCCTACATATGGCCAAGCAAAAGCAGGAAGACCAGCTAGAACATACATACAGCAGCTATGTGAGAATACGGGATGTAGTCCTGAAGACCTGCCAGAGGTGATGAACGATAGGGAGAAGTGGCGAGAGAGGGTTAGGGATATGATGATGATGATGATGATTTAAGGTCCCGATGTTAAATATCGTTATATGAACTGTGTTTTCACACCTACGTAATTTTTGGTTTGGATTTGAGTTTAAAATTCTGTAGCTGAATTTTCGAACACTTGGGCCTGAACTCCAACCGCAGCAAAACACGTCCATTGTTTTCGCGCGTGAAGGGCGATGCAGTTTTGGAAATATGGTTTCAGTTACAATCATTGGCTTGCCCAGTCGGTTGGGACTGTAGAAAACACCGACTGCTTCTCTGCAGAGGGGTAAGCCCCCCCACACACACACACACACAACTAGTATCATATCCAGGATACGACACTAAACAATCTTATGGTAAGGTTCCAGTAGTGCTGAAGCTTTGGAAAATGTGAAGTACCCCTTTATTGCCATCACTCCCAGGTCCACTCTGGCTCGGAGTGGTAACACCTGATAAGGGTCCTATCTATGGGTTAAATAGAACTAAACTGTGCTTCTTTCACTATACTGAATTTTGCATTTAAACTGCGTATTTATGCTAAATTGAATTGTTTAAAATAGAACTGTTTTGACATTGGAACTGACTACTAGTGCTGAACTGAATTGTTCGAAATTGAACTGTTTTTGACGTCTAAACGGTGTACTTATGCTGAACTGAATTATCTGAAATAAAACTGTTTGACATTTAACTCTGTGTATTGCCCAGTCGGCTTGGGCTGTAGAATACACTGACTGCACCTTTGCAGAGGGGTAAGACACCCCCCTAATGAGTGTCCTGGATATGACACTAAGCAATCTGATGGTGAGGTTCCAGTAGTGCTGGAGCTTTGGGGAATCCAGAGTACCCCTTCATTGCCATCGCTCCCAGGTCCACTCTGGCTCGGAGTGGTAACACCTGATAAGGGTCCTATCTATGGGTTAAATAGAACTAAACCGTGCTTCCTTCCTGATACTGGTTTTTGCATTTAAACTGCGAATTTATGCTAAATTGAACTGTTTAAAATTAAACTGTACTTACATTTAAACTGCGTGCTTATGCTTTTCTGAATTGTTTGAAATTAAACTGTTTTTGTCATTGGAACTGTATATACACTAAACTGTTATATATAACTGTTTGAATAAACTGGTTAGTTTGAAATAGAAATGTTTTTCACAATTAAACTGTGTACTTATGCTAAACGGAATTGTTTGAAATAGAACTGATTATTTGCATAAAAATGGATTTGGCGTTAAATAACCTACAAAAGGTTGATATGCCATAAAACCCAACAAACCAACACTCTTTGGCTGTTTTATTTTGGGGGGTGCGGGGCGCGTTTTGACAAAAGTGATGGTCTTCTATGGACCCCTACACACGAACGCACCAATATCAGCCGATCAGCAAAAAACGTATCAACACCATCTCTGTGCGGAAACAGGATACAGTTTAGAGGACCTTCCGGGAGCGATGTTCAATGGAAAGAGAAAGAGTCAGGGAAATCCGTCCAATCAACGTGACTTGATGATGATGATGATGATGATGATGATGATGATGATAAAATATTTGCTTCAGACCGGCGACGTAACTCGAAAGCGAAAATAGTCAGGAGCAAAGAAACTCTGGATGCAATAGTGTGTACGTGGGTGGGCTGAAAATTTTATATGATGACGTCACATCTGCTATTCGTGAGTTTTTGGCAAATTGCACCCAAGCACTGTAACACCGACGGACCGCAAAGGAAACTATGTTGAAAAATATACCTCATTTGGTCATATTCCATGAGAGTATCTTAGTTTGTCTATGAACTTTTCAGCCGATCTTCCTTGTTGGTTTTCAAGTCAGTCTTTACCTTGACAAAGAATTTCACACACACACACACACACACACACACACACACACACATATATATATATATATATATATATATATATATATATATGGATATGTATATATATGTGTGTGTGTGTGTGTGTGTGTGTGTGTGTGTGTGTGTGTGTGTGTGTAAGCCCAGTAATGTTTGACAATTTCAATCATAGGCAAAGTGTTATATATTCCGATGACAAGGTTGCTTTTTTTGGGAGGGTTGTTTTAGTTTCGTTTGGTTTGTTTGTTTTTTTTTGTTTTGTTTTTTTTTGTTGTTTTTGCTGTTTTTTTGTGGGGGTTTACATTTGAAACATTTTTTTTATGTCATCGAATAACAAAATCCGGGTAAGAAATCGATTTTTTGTTACAAAAAAAAATCGAATTTAGATTCCTAAAAAGGAAAAAAAATCAACTTTTAGAAATTTATTCAATATTGTCAGAGTTTCAGAAATGTTGAAATCCAACAGGAAAGAAAAAAAAAACATCTTGTTGCATTTAAAAATTATTTTTAAAAAGTGTTTCTTTTTTTCCCTTCATTTGCATTTTTTTTTTTTTTTTGGGCTTTTATTTTTTATTTTCATTTTTATTTTTCATTGCTAGGACCATCTTCGTGAAGGTTTGAAGAAAAATAATGAGAAGTTTATATACAAAATTCGGCAAAGACACTTCAGAGGGGAAAATATATTTTGAAGAATCTTCTTTTAAATGGTTGTAAAGATATTTTGTCAGTTTCTGCTTCATATATATATATATATATATATATATATATATATATATATATATATATATATATATATATATATATATATATACGTTCAGTGTGTGTGTGTATGAGTGTTTTCTTTCTTCTGAAATCATCAGTCACTTTTTTTTTCTTTTTTTATGAAACACCATGCCTATCTTCGATGTTTATCCATGTTTTTATGATATAGCCGAACAAATACTTCTTCTTCTTCTTCTTCTTCTTCTTCTTCTTCTTCTTCTTCTTCTTCTTCTTCTTCTTCTTCTTCTTCTTTCGTGAGAGAAATAAAATATAGATATGTATATGTGTGTGTGTCTTCTTCTTCTTCTTCTTCTTCTTCTTATTATTATTATTATTATTATTATTATTATTATTATTATTATTAATATAATTCACTTTTCTTCTTCTTTTCCTTCTTGTGAAATAAAATATATATGTATATGTGCGTGTATATATAAATGTGTGCGTATGCGTGTGCATGATTTCTTTCTTTCTTTCTTTCTTTCTTTCTTTCTTCTTCTTCTTCTTCTTATTATTATTATTAGTAGTAGTAGTATTAGTAGTAGTAGTAGTATTCAATTTTCTTCTTTTTATTATTCATTTTTCTTCTTCTTCTTCTTCTTATTATTATTATTATTATTATTATTATTATTCCTTCTTCTTCTTCTTTTTCTCCTTCTTTTTATTTTCATATTTCGCCTCTTTCTTTTTTAATATTGCCTTTCCTAGAGTGGATATGTTTTCTACGACCTTATATGTATAATTCCGAGTGATGGTCGGAATGTGCATACTTATGCATCTGTGCACTTGTACGTCAGTGCACTATGGTAGGTGCATGTCAATGCTTGGATGTGTACCATTCCCGTACCATGGCCGAATTTTAAAAGACACGACACTTAATCCATTTCAGGCATTCAATCAAAAGCCTCCTTCTAAAAAAAAATCATCTTTCTCGTATCGAATTGAGACTTACTCTGTCAACTTCATCCCAAAGGAGGAGTTGATAAGCAGTTGGGGAACCGTCAAGTGCCTTTTTCACTCTGGGAAATATTTTTTTGGGTTGTGTCTTGTTTGAAAGAATCTACAAAGCCGAGAGGTAAACACACACACACACGCACGCGCACACACACACACACACACACATACACACAAAAAAAACTTACACATACTCACACGCACACAAACTCAAAGACACACACACAAATATATATATATATATATATATATATATATATATATATATATATATATATATATATATATATATATATATATATATAATCGCTGGTGCATTTTATAAATAAATGTAACAAAAGAGAAAAAAATAAAGCTGAATCAACTAGGAAGGTTTTTTTCTAAGATTAAGAGAGGAATCTTTGGGGTTGTATTATGAAAATATCGAGGATAATGAAATAAACAAGTCATGATGCGCGGAAGAAAAAAAGATTCTCTGAAGAGCCTGTTTAATATTTATATATATATATATATATATATATATATATATATATATATATATATATATATATATATACTCTTGTCTTCATATATAAATATAAATATGCATATTTATAATTCTATACTTACATATATAAATGACCGTATATGTATATACATGTATATTTTTGTATACACACACAAACACACACACATATATATATATATATATATATATAGTCAAAGAGAAATAAGACGGTTAAACCAATTCACTTGATGGTTTGGTTTGGTTATATATATACTTTCGGTTTTTTTCTTTTTATTGGTCGGTTAGTTGGTTGGTTTTATGGCACATCAACCCTATTCGGGCCACTTAATGCCGAATTAAGTCCTTTTGAAAACCCTTTGTTTTAAGTATAAGTTTTTACTTAGGTTTTATGGCATATCAACCATTGTAGGTTATTTAATGCCCAATACTTCTTATACAAATATATTAATTATGTTTTCTAAACATATTTTGTAGATAACATTTTTAAATGAGCCTGAGATCATTTTTTCGCACAGTTAAATGGTTTCATTTTTTTCTATCGAATACGAATACACAGATAAATGTGAAAACATTTCTATTTCAAACAATTCATGTCAGGATGTCAACAAAGTTAAATAGTTCCAAGTATTACAATGTATCACTAACAAGTCAATTAAACATCACTCATTTGTTTACACCCTGTTAAATGATCAAACAGTTCTATTTCAAAAAATTTAGTTTGGCATAAGTCAGTTTTTGTTTACACACAGTTAAATGTAAATACAGTTCTATCCCAAACAACTCAGTTTAGCATAATTACACAGTTTAAATTTTAAACAGTTCTATTTAACCCTTAGGTAGGACCCTATCGGGTTCTACCACTTTGGCAACGATGGCAATGAAGAGGTACTCTGCATTCCCCTAAGTTTCAACATTACTAGAGCCTCACTACCAGATTGTTCAATGTCATATCCAGGACACTTGTTGGTAGAATCTTACCCTTCTGCAGTAAAGCAGTCGGTGTATTCTACAGCCCTAACCGACTGGGCCATCTTTTTAATAGTAAAATACTATATATATATATATATATATATGCTCCCTACCCCTGTAGGGTTGAGCTCTCTAGCGAATGAAGTAATTGTGTTGCCATTAGCGTATATGCAAGGCTCTTCATATGAATCGTGCTCTCGGTTAGCGAATATATGTAAGCAATAACAATTGTGACTCATAACCGTTTAAATTTACTTCGCTTGCGCTGGTTTCCTCGTGGCTGAGTGATAGAATCTTGGTTTGGCGTTTGAGTCAACTGGGTTTCGATCCCAGCTTCCGGAATCTAGCCTGTCTAGCCACAATGATGAGTTCTGATAGTCCGAAATAGTCTTATGTGGATGACTATATAGATATATACGGGATCTTTAACTATAGTTAAAAACCAAACAACGGCTACTTAGCTTTCTCTTTTCAGATGATTGCAGGGAAATAGCAAACATTTTGATATATTTAACCAAATATTGTGAAACCCAGCCTTGGACGATGAAGCAGATCTTTTGTGTGCAGACAGGAGTCAGATTTTCAAGCTGGTCAAGAATTTTGCAGCATGTGAAGATTGTAGCTTTAAATTTCGTCATCAACTTATAAATCTGACTCATGTTTAGAAATCGGTTGAAATTGAACTTTTTATATCTTGCTTGAACAATCTTAAAGGTATATTTCGAAACATATATATATATATATATATATATATATATATCATCATCATCATATCATACCGCTAGCACGGATATCCCTAACCCTCTCTCGCCACTTCTCCCAATCGTTCATCGACTCCGGCAGGTCTTCAGGGCTACATCCCGTATCCTCACACCGCTGCTGTATGTATGTTCGAGCTGGTGGTCCTACTTTTGCTCGGCCATATGCGGGGATCCATAGGAGTACATCACTTATGAGCTCGCCCCTGCTTCCCCAGTAGTGTCCTGCGTGTCTGGTTCGTCTAACTTGGATAGTTTTCGTGATGGGAGGCAGATGGCCGTATATTTGGTGCCTTGTTGGGTGTTGCCGCCAGGACTTGTTCAATATTGCTCGCAATATTCTTGCGTAATTGCCGTCCAGCTTTTTCTCCAGCCGTTTAGTTAGCGTCCAAGTAGTGCATCCATATAGCAGTATCGATACGACCGCTGCATAGAAGAAACTGCGTTTCATTTTATCGGTCAGGTCTGATTTCCATATGATCGATAGCTTATCGATAGCTGCCCATGCCTTCGTAAGCCGTGTGTCGATGTCCTTTTCGGTTGATAAGACGCTGCTTCCTAGGTAGGTGAATTTGTCTACTAATATATATATATATATATCAGGGGTGCAGACAGGACTAGTGCAACTCGTGCCCGGCACGTTCAATAACTCGGTCAATGTTATTCAAAATGGATTAAAAATCATCCATTAATTACAAGCAAACATACTTAGTCTGATCTCAATTAAATTACGTATCTATTCAAGTTTCGATAACTAAGTAGCCAAAAGTTCAAAAATATATCTGGGAATAATACAACGATGCTGTTTTGAACGGATGGTCTTCGTTCGGCCACCGTCCGATTCATTGAACATCCCATAAAATCGCCATAATGTTGAACGCGCAATCCGTGCCAGGCACTAGACCCTTATAATAACAGTAATGTTAGAGAAATACGCTTTTGGCTGTAGCCAATAGCAAGAGCAACTCTAACACCGTGGTCAAAAATCTTAGCATATTCTGACTGCTGATAGATGTCTTGGGAAGAGGGAGAGGGACCGAGAGAGAGAGAGAGAGAGGGGGGGATAGCAGATTAGAGCAGTCGCCGACGTCATCATCATCGCTATGGTAAATGTTGGTTAAACGGCGTGTTTTAATTCGTTTTTTCACTAACAGATGTCTATTTCTTTAATGAATGTTGTTTATTTGAATACATTTTCAACAAATAATCTTTATTTTAAGCGAAACTGAAACTATTAGCTGTGTCTGTGTATATTGTCATCAGTTTCTTTATTCTAATAAACATATTTTTCTCGTCATAGTAATGAACATCTCTTTTCTTCTATACTTTTGAAAGGAAAAAAATTATCTTATCTACTGTATTAACAAGACTACAAATTATATAGTATCTTGATTGTTTACAAAAAAAGCACCATGCAAGGAACGTTTGTCAATCTGTGCTATACAATGGAGAATCACGCAATAGCAACTATGATGACTTACTTTGGGTCCATGGACCACAGGTTGGGAACTAAGTTGACAGAGGGCGGGGTGGGGCACGAGTAGCAAAAATAGGCTAGAGTCGCCACTGATATATATATATATATATATATATATATATATATCCTTCTTCTATCGCTTTATCTTTCTATTTTTCATACGTCTTTCTTCTATTTTTTTTATCAATTTTTTTTATTTTCTCTTTCTCAAAATTTTTTTATTTTAGTTTAATTTCTTTATTCAATGTTTCTAACTTCATTCTTTTTTCTTTTTTCTATTCGTCTTTTTGTGGGTTTTTTTTCCTTTGTCTTGACATTTCTTCTTCTTCTTCTTCTTCTTCCTCTTCTTCTTCTTCTTCTTCTTCTTCTTCTTTCTTTCTTTCTTTCTGTTTTCTCTTTTTTTTCATTTTTTTCACGTTTTTTTGTATACTTTTTGTTTGTCTTTTTGGCTTCTTTTTATTCTTTCTATTTGTATTCTTGTATTTTTTTTAATGTGAATTAAAAGACAAATTTGAATTCATATTTTTCTTTCTTTTTTCTTGTTCCCTCTGTCTTTTTCCTCCATTCCTCAAATGTTTTTTCTTCTTTTTCTTTCTTTTTCTTCTTTGCCTTTCTCAATCTCATTAGTTCTTTCGTTCTCTTTCTGTTTCTCTTTTTTTCTGTTTCTTTTTCATTCTCTCTCTCTCTCTCTCTCTCTCTCTCTCTCTCTCTCTCTCTCTCTCTCTCTTTCTTCTTCTTTTCCTCTTTTTTTCTTTCTGTCTTTATCTTTTCATGTCACCTTTCCCGTTATTTTCTAACTTTCTTTTCCTGTTTTCAGCCTTCTTTCTCTTTTTCCTTTTCTTTTCTTTTTTTCTGACATTTCTGGGTTTCTTCGTTTAGTTTTTCTTCTTCCCTTGTCTCCTTTGTCATTCAAATTCCATTTCGCGTTTTTCTTTCTTCTTCTTCTTTTCTTACAGTCATTTTTTCATTCTTTTTCAGTGTCCTTTTCTTCGTCTTCTTTTTTTCTTTTTCTTCTTTCCTTGTCTTTCTCCTTTTCTTTTTCGTTTTTCTTTTTTCTTCTCTTTTTCTTTCTGCCTTTTTTTTTAATTCTTTCTCAGTCTCCTCTACTATTTCTTCATCTTTTTCTTTTTCTTTTTTTCTTTCGCCATTTTTCGTCACTTTCATCGTTGTTTTGTTTTACCTTTTTTTCTTTCTTTGTCATCTGTAAATTTCACTTTCTCTTTATCGTTCTCTTGGTTCTTTTTTCTTTTTTCTTCTTATTTCTTTCATTCCTTCTCCTTTTTTTTTAAATTCTTGTTTGTCTTATTTCTTTTTCTCCTTTTTCTTTCTCCTTTTCTTCGTGTCTTTACTTCTTTTGTTACATCCTTTTTCTTCTTTCTCTGTCTATTTTGTCTTTTCCTTCACCTTTTTTTTTTACTTCTTCAGTCTTCTTTGACTTTCCAGACAGCTTTTTTTTGTTCTTATTCTCTTTTTCCTTTCCCTGTCTCTTCTTCATTCTATCTTCGTTTCTCTTTCTTTTTCTTGATACTCTTTCTCTTCATTTTCTTTCTTTTTTTTACCGTTTGTCAACTCTCTCTTTTTCTTTTCTTCTTTTATCTTCTTCCTCATTCTCTTTAGGCCTTTTTCTCCTTCTTTCTTTTCCTTCTATGTCTCTATTTGTATTTTTTCTTCCTCTCTTTTCTTTCTTTTTCGCTCTTTTATTTTTTTATTTTTTGCCTTTCTATTCCTCTCTTTCTTCTTCTTTTTCTTCTTCTTCTTCTTCTTGGTTCTCCTTTCTTTATAGTTTTTTGTCACATATCTTTAATTTTAGCTTTCGTTCTCTCTCTCTCTCTCTCTCTCTCTCTCTCTTCGGGCCTATTTTTTCTTTATCTGTATTCTTTCTTTCTCTCTCTTTTTTGTATTGTTTTCCTCTTCCTCCTCCTCCTCCTCTTCTTCTTCTTCTTCTTCTTCTTCTTCTTCTTCTTCTTCTTCTTCTTCTTCTTCTTCTTCCATTTTTTATTTCTTTTATGTTTCTTTTTCTTTTATGTTCTTTATGATTTTTTCTTAGGTTTCATTCTCTCTCTCTCTCTCTCTCTCTCACTCTTTCTCTCTTTCTCATTCTCTCACACTCATACACACTCTCTCTCTCACTCTCTCTCTTTTTTGCTTCTCTCTCTCTCTCTCACTTGCTTTTTTTCTCTTTTCTCCATTTTAAAAATCTGTCTCATGTCTTTTTTCTTTCTTTTTCACTCCTTTTTTTATTTTCCGCATTTCGATTTTGTTTTTCTTTCTTTTTTTTTATATCTTTTATTTTAGCTTTCATTCTCCCCCCTTCTCTCTCTCACTCACTCTTTTTTATTTCGCATTCTCACACACACACGCGCACACAGACACACACACTCTCTCTCTCTCTCTCTCTCTCTCTCTCCTTCTTTCTCTCTCCTCCTCCGTCCCTACCTCCATCTCTCTCTCTCTCTCTCTCTCTTTCTCTCTCTCTTCTTTGTCTTTCTCTCTCGTTTTCTTTTCTCTTTGCTCTATTTTAAAAATCTGTCCCTTCTCTTTTTCTTTCTTTTTCTTTCTTTTCTCTTTTTTTTTCTTTTTCTTTCCCTTTCCCTTTACAGTTTATTTCTCTTTTACTTCCCGTTTCCCACTCATTTTTTTTTTCTTGAATTCTTTTTTTTATACCTCCGATTCTTTGAATGCCCCTAAAAAAATTATTGGGCGTGAATCGCAACATTTTAATTTAAAAATCGCCCTTAATGAATTCACAGCCTTTTTACCAGCGACAATAAATGATTAGAATGTGACATTAAGAAAAGAAAATTCATTTAAAAAGAAATAAGGACGACAAGAAAAAAATGTCGAAATAAAATCAAGCGACAACAAAAAAAAAGTTTAAAATAAAAAAGAAAAAAAAGAGGGACAGCAGCAATGACAGAGAAAGTGAATCAAAACCCCGGGCCACACCCATCACCTAGCTACCCATACGCACCAGCCCTATCCCTTCAGTTGGCAAACAATTTCCCAGTCTCCTGACTCCCCCTGCCTCCGCTACTTCGTCAATTTTCGTCTTTCTTCGGAATTTATGTGCTATCTTTTCGGAACGCTCGTTTGGGTACGACAAATTGGGACACACGCGTATGTGCATACGGACTGGGATAGATAGATAGATAGATAGATAGATAAGGAATAGACTGGGATAGATAGATAGATAGATAGATAGATAGATAGATAGATAGATAGATAGATAGATAGATAGATAAGGAATAGACTGAGATAGATAGATAGATAGAAATAGACTATAAAAGAGAAACAGGGCGCTAAAAAAGATTGACAGAGTAGAACAAGCAGATATATATATATATATATATATATATATATATATATATATATATATATATATATGTATGAAGAGAGAGAGAGATTCGGACACACACAAATTTAGACACACGTGTGCGCATACATTCAGTCATAGATAGATAGATAGATAGATTCTGGCGCACCTATTTCTGCAATAACATATTTAGACACACTGACAATTCCAGATAGAGGGAAAGAGAGAGAGAGAGAGAGAGAGAGAATGGAAGAGTTACGTATTAGACTCTGAAAAAAAGAGAGAGCAAGAGACGGAGAGAAATGAATAGTGTCGGGGAAACACATGCATACATACGTACATACATTAAAAGGGCATACATTAAAAGGGCTGGCAACCATTCTAGGAGAAGGAAAACTTTGAATTCAAACCTGTTAAACTCCTCTTGAAAATTGACCTTGTGTTACATCCTGCCCGTGCAGAGGGGTTGGTAAATATATACATACATTAAAAGATAGCTAAATCTGTATGCTAATATGTATATTTTCATTTATTTATGTATGTATGTATGTATGTAGCCAGCCAGTTAACTAGTTAGCTAGATAGCAAGATAGATAGATAGATTTTTGTGTGTATGTTTGTGTTTTAATAGGCAAGGTATAACAGCACCATTGGTATACCTTGCACTCAAACCTTGTGTGTGTGTGTGTGTGTGTGTGTGTGTGTGTGTGTGTGCGTGTGTGTATGCGTGTGTGTGTACGCGTGTGTCTATTCTATGTGAGTATGTGTGTATGCACACGTATATATGTATGTACACTTATGTGTACGTACATTCGTACACACATATTTGCAAGAGTATTAGGCGGATCTAATGTGTTTGATACTCTATGCCCTATGCGTTGATGTTTTAAAGATAATCGCTGTGTGTGTCTATGAGTGTCTGTGTGATTAGGTTCTGTTTAATGTTGACTGTAGTCAACCTATGAAGTTTTCTTTTCTTCGGAGTAATGAGTAGTGTTCGGTCTGGTATATTGGCATTATTTTAAACTTTCAGCAATTGTGAAATTGGTTAACAAAATCTGTTTAAGATATCAGCACTCACGATACACAGGATGGGATCAGGGTATAGTATCTGTGTCTGTACGTCAACTTTATTCTTGTCTTAAGACAGGATATGGCAAAAAGTGAACTGTGTTAAGTTCTGCAAATTCTGACTTGCGCCTAAGGGGAGAATCTGTGTAGTCTGACACTTTTGCGACATTGATCATGAGAACAGGGCCGTTTTTGTCCTTACTAACATGCACGTCCCTACACAATAACATGCATTAAATTTTGTTTTGTGTACTAGTTTAGTAGAAGTCGAGTTTAGTGTCAACAAGAAAAACTTCTGATTACAAATTAATTGTATTAATGTTGATTTCCTGTTGATAATTTTCCTACGTTCACAGAACCTGAATAATTTGGGATGAAAATGATAGGTTTCTTTTATTCATGAAAAGTAGACAGTATTCTACACGGGTCAAAAATTTGGCATCAGAATTCATTTGAAAGAAGTAAATGTAAGGAGAGTAAGAAACATAAAGATTTGATGCTTTGCCCATCCATATTTACCCAACCCCTCCGCTCGGGCAGGATATGACACACGGTCAATTTTTAAGCGGAGCTTAACAGGTTTGAATTCAGAGTTTTCCTTCTCCAAGACTAGTTGCCTCACCAAGGCCGAAGAACCCAGTCTATTTACCCATACCTGGAAGGAGAATAACTGAATTCATACCTTTCCTAAGGGTTTTAGTGCTATGTTGAAATGCAAACAGTCTCGTCCAGGATTTGAACTTGTGTCGCCGTGTCCATTTCCTACAACGATAACCATTACACCAAGGGCACCTCCTTGATACTTTACCCATCATTTTGGACACCTCGGGTAGTGTAATGATTAACAAGCTTGAGTAACAAACCTCCTAGACAGGGTTCGAGTCGCACTGGGTGCCCCATTCATTCGGCTTTGTGCCACATCTTAGCAAAAACTCTTAGTAAATTACAACTTTCCCTATCATTTTACTTATAATAAATGATCAAGTAAGACTAATTTCAAAATTGCTACAACTTACAATCGACTCATCAGTAAAAATTGGCCGCCCAATAACATTTTTTTGATCTACACGTTGTTGGGTCTCTAGCTCTTGCAAAAGGTTCAATTTGTGAGGAATCCTTTTAAATTTTTTCCAATCTGGGGTTGAAATTATAACTCCTGATCTTCACTCCTTGTAAATTTCTGTGGGTTGCTTAAACAGCTAGCACGAACACGCTCCATTAATCTTTTGGTTCGTACTGAAACTTTTGTTATAAAAAAACTGAATGTTATGTTCTCCAAAATTTATAATTATAATCAATTATAATTGATGTACTCTCTTTCTCTCTCTCTCCCCTCTCTCTCTCCCCCCTCTCTCTCTCTCTCTCTCTAGATAGATAGATAGATAGATAGATAGGAACAGACTATAAAAGAGAGGCATAGAAAAGAGAGGCACAAAGATTGACTGAGGAGAACAAACATATATATATATAGCTAGAAAGAGAGAGAGTGAGAGTGAGGGAAAGAGAGAGTGAGTGTGAGGGAGAGAGAGAAAGAAAGAGGGAGAGGGAGAGAGAGAGAGATGCAGACAAATGCATCTTCGGATAGATAGATAATAAAAGTGGAACTACTTTTTTTTTATTTTAAAATTTTTGATTGGAGTGTCAACCGGGTTTCGATCCTGGCTACGGGAAGCTAGTATGTCTGGCCACACTGATGAGTTCTGATAGAACGAAACAGATCTGTCTGTGGATGACTATATATATGAATATATAAATGATAAAGAATAAATGATTTGGAAACGAATAGTCTGGAGGTAATATTTTAAACAAGCCACAGCCAACTTGTTTCCACAAAACTAAATGGTTTCAAGTATTTCGTTCAAAGACTAACAATTCTATTTAATATCAATAATCTGTTAGCAGTCAGCAAAATGGCCTCAAGCACCGCGAATACAGACAAATTAAACATAAGTCGTTTGTTTGCAAACAGTTAAATGGTTAAACAATTCTTTTTGAGCCCTAGATTGGACCCTAAAAGCTTCTACCAATCCAGATCAGAGTGGAACTGGGAGTAATGGCAATGTATGAGTGCTTCACCTTTCCCAAAGCTCTTTGTCATTTATTTTTGTGCCATTTCAAGG
>CAUZXS010001232.1:2500-32500 GCA_963585895.1 Sepioteuthis lessoniana | reverse complement strand
TCATTATTTACTAACATCCCCTTAGATGAAATCTATATGCACTGATTCCGGTATAGTAGACCATCAACTGTTGTTCTTCCTTTTCCAGATGTTTTCATTGAGTCAATGGAAACTGCTACAAAGTCAGTGTCATTTAGCTTCAATGAAGTTATGTATCATCAGATTGATGATATTAGTATGGGTTCTCCTCTTGGGTCCATTCTGGAGAATATTTTTGTTGGGTTTCATGAAAGACTATTGTTTGAAAAGTTTCCTAAGCCCTTTATTTACCTACGTTACATCGACAATACTTTTGTTAGTTTTAGCTCGCGTAACAAGGCTTTAATGTCTTTCCATAAATTGAATGATTTACATCTATCTTTATCATTCACAATGGAAGAGGAAAATAGTAATAAATTACCATTTTTAGACGTGTTGGTTGAAAGAGGTGAGTCTTCTTTCCTCACCTCTGTTTACAGAAAACCCAACATTTACTGGGCTTTAACTGAGCTGGGATGTGTTTGCCCCCAGGTCTAGGAAACTAAATTTAATTAAATGTCTTTCTTTTAGAGCTTTAGATATTTGTTGCAATAGCAAAATTAAAGAAGAACTGAAGGTAATTAAAGAGATATTTATCAATAACAAGTATCCTGAGGAAGTCATTGATGATAATATTAACTTAACAGTGACTAGATTTAAAAATAAGAATAAGATCTTTGGTCAATCAAAATATCCTGTTTATTTTAGACTTCCTTGGATTGGTCCTGCTAGCCAGTCATTTGCCGATAGAGTTGCCTCCTCTGTATACCATTGTTATCATGCTGTTAAAGTTAGATCAATTTTCTCCACTAAGACGGCCTTTAGCTCCATACATAAAGATGTACTGCCTATCTTGAATCAAAGTTTATTAATTTACAAATTTAATTATCGGTGACATATATAGGTCGTACAACCCAACGTTTGGAGGTTTGAATAAGACAGCATGTACCCAGAGGTATCTTAAATCGAGGTTGATTAACATCCGGGCAATCTCAGGCTATGGACTTGGCTATTGGAGAACATCTGTTAGCTATAAATAGTTGCAGGACCAATTATCAAGATAGCTGTTTTTCTGTTCTACATAGAGCCAGGGACAAAGTCCAATTGAACATCTTAGAAGCAATCTATATTGCTTTACATCGCCTCTATCTATGTAGACAGAGAAGTAGTCATACCTTACATATATTGGGGGATGTTTTGAATACTGGTGTGACATATTTTTTCATAATCCCCCCCTCCTGTCAGTCGTCTCATACTTTATAATTGAATTACTCGTTTTTATTATTCTTCTGGTGCTTCACATGAATAGAGCCAGACGAAAGGGTCCTCACAATTTTTTATTTTTTAGAATGGTTTTGTCTCCCTTTTACTGATGATTCCATTAATCTTTTGCCTTTATAAATTTTCGAGTACCGCTACTTTAATAAAATATATATATATATATATATATATATATATATATATATACGCACACACAACCATATACACATTTTTACACATAAACACACACAACATTTCATGTCATATCTCTTAGTTTTAAAAGTAACTGAGCTATCTTTAGTACAGGTACTACACTCTGAACTAAGCCGAAGTACCAGGAAACAACACTTTGTACTTAAGTGAAGCACATAAATACTATAATTTGATCTGGAACTAAAGTGCTAATCTATATGCAAATAACCTCATTAGAAATTATAATTACATAAAAATCAAAATTTTTTTTAAACTCTCTTTCATTGTGAACTGAAATTAATATATTATGGCTGCTACAAACAGCACAGTTACAATTTTTATTCATATTTTGACAGTTAAGCTCCTTGGGTAAAAAGAAAAAAAGATTATTCTAGATAAAACAAAGTTTAAATTTTCAACAAACTTTGCAAAACATTTCATTTGCAGGCTACCTTTATCTTAGTAATTATCTTACTCCAAGAGAATATACTTGACAAGTGAGTATTCTTAAACCTTAAAACACCACAGGCACTTTTAGTAAGGATACCTCATCAGATTGTTTAGGCAACTTGAGAACACAGCTAGCATGAAAAAAGTGTATATACATTGGTATTTTAATGATTAAAAAGACAAAAAACAGGTGGCTACTACCTTCACCCCCTGGATAAGCCCATTCATCAAAAATGTGTGGTCAGGAAAGGTGTCATTGAGAACCTGAAAAATAGAAAAAAAAAAACCTATTTGTAAATGATTTCAAGACCCATATAATAAAGTCCAACAGAATGACTTTTGATAATAATATACAACTTATAAAGTTTGATCATAGCAACAAATAGACCTAAAGTTTAATTGATCATGAGAATAAAAGCATGAAAAGCAAAAAAATAAATAAAAAATAAAAAAAGAATTACAAGCCAGCAAACTGGTTTCAATCCTCGTTTAACAGAGTTAAATCGAGGATAATATCAAATGACGAGTGTGACTTGCTCAGAATGGAGAAAAAGTCAACACTAAATTTCTCAGCACAGTCATGATTTTCATAAGGTGTTCTGCAATTGAAGTATGTACGTATTCTTAAGATTATCAGTCAGGCCAACATTAAAGTTTTGTATTTTCCTAGGGACATATTTTTAATTATGGCATCTAGCCTTTGGTTAGTTCTTCCTATGTAGTGCAAACCACAAGTACACTTAAATAAATAAATAAATAAAGGAATATTTAATACAATGGATGCTGTAGTAATTCAACACAGGTTGCAAAATGGTAGCAACTTTATATTGAGAAGAACCTATCATAGAAAGTATAGATCTTTTGTTTATTTAAGTGTAGTTGAGGTTTGCACTACATAGGAAGAACTAACCAAAGCCTGGATGCCAGAATTAAACAACATGTCCCAACAAAAATACAAAACTTAAAATTGGCTGGATTCTTAAGAATATATATGGGTCTTCAATTACAGAATACCTTAAAAAAACCATGACTGTTCTAAGAAATTTAGTGTTGACTTGTTCTCCATTCTGAGCAAGTCACACTCGGCATTCCATCCTAAAGTATTGGAGACAATTCATATTTTATCCAGCAAACCGTCTCTCTGTAAACAGAGAGAATGTCTGCAAGGTTGGTTGGTTGGTTGTTTGGGTTTTATGGCATATAAACCTTTGTAGGTTATTTAATGCCAAATCCATTTTTATACAAATAATCAGTTCTATTTCAAACAATTCAGTTTAGCATGAATGCAGTTTGTCAAAAACATTTCTATTTCAAGCTATTTTCAATCATACATCCTAGATGCATCAAGAAGGTCTTCAGTGATGCACTGTCTTCATCGCCGATTTCGGGTTATTTTTGCATCATATCGGCTCCAACAGAAACCCCAGCATGACTCTGGAAGAGCCAAGCCGCCTCCTTGATCGCGACATGCTACGCTCGTGCCTCTACCAAAGCAAAAAATTTTTTAATAAGGCCGGACTTCGGCTCTTCTCATAGACATCTGTCCTTCAGTAACAGCCAATGAAAAACAGGGCATTCCACACTCCTCCACTATATATAATACCATCTTTACCTCATCCGGTTTCGGCTGACTACTTCCGGATTCGGTACCGAAGTAAGATGGTATTTTTAATACTCGTCCACATCCATGGTTTACACTTAACAAGACTTACACAAATCCCCCCCAAATCTATCCTATACTAATACTTCCAAACTAACATGAAATAAGCCCCTACTCAAACTATTCAGGCAGTCTTTAACTCTTACCTTATACCCTTTTTCGAAGCCAAAAAAAAAAAAAAAAAAAAAAAAAAAGGAAAAACTCCCATTTATTTGGCTCACAAAATCATTTGCTACAGATTAACTCATACTTATTTGCCTAGATCTCACTCCCCGTTTATCAATAATCTATGCTCATATTACCAATCTAATGCATATTTCTAAAAAAAAAAAACAAAAAAAAAACGCTACTCTATTCAACTCCTTACATTCTAACTTATTACTATTACAAACCTATCTCCAGTCCCCCCCCCTTGTCCCATGAACTATTTGCAATTAGGTTTCAATCAATTAACTTAAACTACTAGTGGGCGCTGGCAAATAAACTTATTAAAACCTTAAATTAGTAGCGGACCATAACCAGTATATGAGGACAAAAAAAAACAAAAAAAACCCCAGATAATTAAATATCCATCCTCCCCCTGCAAACGCCAATGGTTCTCAACCCCTTCCCCTGACATTCCAACTACCCTAACTTAATATTAACTCAATATACTCTTATAATGTGTAATATGTTTCCTAGTCTTAATTCTTAGGCTCCTCCATTGTCCTCTTTATTTCTTCCATGGGTCTGATCTCTTCAGCCAAATCCACTTTGACGCCTTCAGAACTGTGTTGGTAATGTCCTTCAGCGCCCTCACTCTAGCTGCCCTGACTATACCAATTTTTGCTAGGGCTCTGCCCAAAGACTGTCCAGCAAAGCCCTTACAACCTACTTCTACGGGGTCATAATGTATCTTCCATGACTTTTGTTGACATTGTTCGACCAGTTCTTGGTATTTGGACCTCTTCCTCTCATTAGCGAGAGTAATATATTCCTCCCATGACACAGTCAGTTCCCAAATAATGTACTACTTTCTGTTATCAGAGTGCAATATCAGGTCCGGTATTAGCGATGTTACAGCTATGTGTCTGGGGAACTTCAGCTGAGTCTCCAGATCCACTATAAACTGCCAATCATCCGCGGAAGATAACAGGTTCGTTTTCTCTCTCCTCTTTCTCTGTATCTTCTCTCCTGCTTTTACGAAGTTGATCTGCTTCAATTTCTTTCCTGGTTGATGATTACTAGCCCTCATAGCTTTAGTCGCCTCATTCGAAATTATCTTGAGTGCTTGATCATGACGCCAACGTTACCATCCATCACCCAAAGTTTTTGGGCAACTACTAAGGATATGTTGTAAAGATCCTTTCCTAGCACATAGTTGACAATTGGGGGTCTCTCTCTTCCCCTAAATGTGCAGGTTCGTTGGGCTCGGTAACACATCATACACTGATTTAATAAGGAATCGCATCTCGTTGAAATCCGGCCGCCAACAATCTGACCATGTAACCCTTTTTTTCTCTACATTCTCCCACCTTGTCCAGGCTCCTTGCTGACTCAGACCAACCATTTTACCGTAACGCACTTCTTCTACACCCTCACAAACTTCTTCAAGGATGAATTGGCGTCTTTCTTTGCCTTTGGCACTGTTGGTATGCGTCGAGGGGAAAAACCCCAATCCCGCTCTACCTTTAGCTATCGACCCTAAGATAGCTTTATGCCTAAGCCTCTCCACCGCCACTTGCAACTCTCTCTTCGCACTCCACTTCCTGCCAGATCTTATCTGAATTCCTGCTGCTGCCACCTTTGGATCTTCAGACTCTGTATACAGTTTAGTCAAACAGTTCTAATTCAAACAATTCAGTTTAGCATAAGTACAGTTTCAATGCCAAAAAATCCAGTTTAGGATAGGTACACAATTTAAATATCAAAACAGTTTTGGTTCAAGTAATTTAGTTTAGCATAAGTATGCAGTTTAAATGCCAAAAAAGTTCTATTTGAAGCAATTCAGTTGAGCATAAATACACAGTTTAAATGCAAAAACAGTAAACTCTTGAAACCATGGTTTAGTTCTATTTGACCCATAGATAGGACCCTTATCAGGAGTTACCACTCTGGGGCCAGAGTAGACCTAGGAATGATGGCAATGAAGGTGTACTCCACATTCCCTAAAGCTCTAGCAATACTGGAACAGATTGTTTAGTGTCATAACCAGGATACTCGTTTGCAGAGAAGCAGTCAGTGTATTCTACAGTCCCAGATGACTGGGCAAATGTCTGCAAGGACTTAATATTTCAATATAGTCTCCAATACAAAAAAAAAATTTTTTTCTCCATCCTACATATTTCTCATATCTTTTTTGAGAGGGGGGGTCTGTTTTATATAATACTATCTTTGAACAAAGATTGAAACCAGTTAGCTAGCTTGTCATTCTTTTCTTTTTTTTTTCTTTCTTGATGATTTTAATTCTCATGATGAATAGGACTTTAGGTCTATTTATTGCAATGATCAAATTTCGTACCCCAAAAAATATTTTTAGAAACTTATAAAGTGACCATAAAATTCCTGTTCTAAAACCTCAGTTAACTTCATTTTGTAAAATATAGTAACATAACACAATGATAGCACAAAATTAGAAAAGAAACATTTCTTACTGCTATGGTAAAAACTCAGAAACTATACACTTTTAGAAATTTTATATAAAACTGCCCAAAATAGTGTCTACTTGGAAAGAGGTTTCTTTAAAAAACAAGGAGAAAAAAAACAAACAGGTAACGATTAATAACGATTAATAAATATAATCAGAATTACAACAAAAAGTAGCAAGTATTTTGTGTTGATTGTAAATAACTCATTATTAAGCACACATAGCTCTTGCATTCATATCAGATAACTTCATATGACAGCCTAGTTCTACCCAGCAAAAAAAAACAAACAAACAAAAAAAACGTTTAAGTGGTCAACAATGACAATAAAAAATCAAGGAGAGGACAAGAGAAAAAAAAAGGCAGTTGCTGGCTTGCATGACAATTAATCAATATTGAGTGGTACAATATAAATAAAGAACTGTTTCAGCCTAAAAACAAAAAACTGGTGTCATCCACCCACCAAAAAGTAACAAAAAAAAGATTCATTGCAAAAATTTAATGAATAAGTATATTGTCATGGAGTTACAAGATGTAAGGGTTATAGCCTCAGGTAATGGATAGAGCATCCCAAGTTCACATTCTAGATGAAGCTTTCAGCATTTCAGTTCACATTAATGCTCTTGAGAAAGATATGAATCCATCTCTTCTCCGCACTCCTATCTATCGGCAGAGTAGGCTCTTTAGATTTAACATGGCAAGCAGTTTAAGAAAAGGAAAAATCTGAACTGAAACCAGATATACTCCACTGAAAAATAGATCTTGTGTTGCATACAGTCTGTGGTAGAGAGTTGGTCGGTTGGTTGGGTTTTATGGCATATCAACGTGTGTGTGTGTGTGTGTGTGTGTGTGTATAAAGATTTTCATATTGTGAAACAGCTAAAACATCACATCATGGTAAGATATTCATTAGAGCAACACAAAATAATGCTCATAGCATAAGGATTATCATCTTAGGAAAGACTCAGTGACTCAAGTTCAAATCCATAAACTGTTTACATATCACATAGCCCTAATATCCTTCAGGTATGAATCCAACTATTCTTCCTGATGTATACCCATAAACATCTCAATCACAACTGTGATACAAACACATTTACAAATGCAAAAACACAGGCGGACACTGTTGTTCAAATACGAACGCGTTTATTAATTTTTTTGACTCCGGTTCTTCGACACAAGGAGAGAGACACAATTGTTAAAAGTCTTCGCTAACCATACCATCTGACCCCACCAACACGCTGCACATCTTCCGATGTTTAAGATCTCTGTCGGTAGAGATCCGAAAAACCCAACTACATCTTCAATGGTCAAAATCCAACTCTCAACCGACTCTTTTTTTCAAAATCCTCAAATTCTCAGAACCATCATCCACACTCCAGCCCATTTCCTGTCTGGGGGTTTATTATGACAATGGTGATTGTCATATCCTTTGCACGCGAGTGTAAAACTGTACCCAATGACTATGCACCTGAACTCTTAACCTGAATAGTTCAAAGCCCAACCAAACTGAATGATAAAATATAATTAACGAAAAATGATTAATATAAAAAAATATCATTCCTTAATCATATAACACTGTTACCATGGGTAAATAGTAAGGAAACCAGTCATACATACACACACGCACTACCAGTCAAAAGTATTTGGCCACCCTCAATTTTTTTTTTTAATTTCTTATCCTAAAAGTTATTTTCAATGAAACAGAGTAATGGCAGAGTTTACTAGTATACTTTGGGTCATTATCTTGCAGAAGAACAAATGGAATTCATATGATATTGCAGTATGCTGTGATAACCAGTCTGATACAATTTGCCCTTCACCAGGCACAAATCTCCAACTTTGCAATTGACAAAAGCCCCTCACACCATAACAGAGACTCCTCCATACTTTACAGTTGATATAATGGGGGGAGGGATTGCATCCCTTAACTGCATAGAGACCCTTCTATCTGACCCAAAGATTTCAAATTTTGATTCGTCAGTCCGAAGGACTTTTATTCCACTGCTCTATTGTCCAGTCATTAAGTGCCTTCAAGGCACTGGAGCCTTTTAAAATTGTTTTGCTTCCACAACAGTGGTTTCTTGATAAATTCTGCCATATAGGCCAACTTCACAAAATCTTCTCACAGTGGATGTTGATGTATTTTTTACAACATTGCTCACCATCAGATTGTTTAATGTCATATCCAGGATACTTGGGGGGGGGAGTGGTCTTATCCCTCTGCAGATATGCAACCAGTGTATTCTACAGCCCCAGCTGTCTGAGCTATAAATATATTATGGTGCTTGTTTCATTAAAATAACCCTTTTAGGATGAGATTAAAAAATTTTTTGAGGGTGGCCAAATATTTTTAATTGGTAGAGTATATACATGGCACCTGCATAATCTTTCACAGATTGCTGCCATCCTCTCATAATCTCACACCAATATCTCTATTAGGTTTCTTCTGTCTGGGTGAACAGAGTCACTAATATATACATATATATATACACACACACACACATGCAGGGTACAATGAGTGAATTGTTGTCGAAATTATCCAAAAATGAAAATAACATTTACTTGATCAGATATATTTAACTAAATTACACAAAAATATCTTGAAATTAGATTTATTCAAAGAAATTACCATAAGCATAAACCAACACTTCCATGTGACTCCCTGCAAGCCTTTCTAATGGTCTCCTTGCCAAAACTGATAAATGCTACCATTATTTTTGTCTTCAGTTCATCTTTGACATTGCAAGAAGTTTTGTGAGTCTCCCACTCAACAACACCCCACACATAATAATCAATGGAATTGCAATCTGGATAGTCAGGCAGCCAGAAGTTAGAAGTGATGTGGTCGCAGAAATATTCTCACAGCCAACATTTGTGTGGTATGATGCAGAATCCTGTTGCCAGATGTAGGGACTTCCAGCAGCCACCCTCTCAATCCAGACTGGTACTACCTCATCTAAGCACTTGATGAAGCCCTTCATGTTGAGTCTGAAGACATATGGAAAGATCAATGGAGGAATCACATCATCATTAGTGACTATCTCAAAGACCATAATGTGGACTGAGTGTTTGGTTGTCATCAATATGAATACATCTTGTGAAGACAGCAACAGTTGTTCTGTGAGTTCACCATTTGATCCTGGCAGAAATTTTTCTCATTAAAGAAAAGTCAATGCATATTTGGTTGTAGAGGAGGCATGAGTTTGTTTAAAAGCTTTAGAGAGGTCTTTCCTCATCTTTCATAGGCTGTGATAAAAATTGGCCCATTCTCATCTTGTATGAGAAACACTGAATGTCTTCATACACTACTGCCTTGACATTGGCTATGGGCCTGATTGACTTGCTGGGCTCATTGTCAATCATAACTGAATCTCCCACAAAAATTTAATTCTTTTCTCATCAAAATGATCAGAGTGAGGCTTCTAAACTGCTGTACCTTCATAATCACTATTGGACTCATTTAACTGTTTTGTAATCCTAAATACTGTCCTGAAATAAACACCCAAACACTTCATATTGAATTTTTAGGCATGAATGCTAAGCAGTACAGCATGGTGCTTCCAAATTTTTGGAGGACTGAATTGGGACATGGTACTGTTTTCCTCAGAGACAATGCCCAACTGACTTTACTTAGCAGTATGGTAAACAAAACCCAAAACAAAGTGCAAGCACAAAATTGATAATTTGAAATGGTAACCATTTATCGATTGCACCATATAAACATATAACCACATATGTATGCATGTGAGAGAGACCTTAAGCAACAGAATAGCAAGATTTTTTTTAGAGCAATACTTATAAAATGCTCCTAGAGAATAAAGCAATTTCCAGTCCAATCTGCAACTGAACCATAACTGCTGGTGGTCTATATGTGTGCTTAACATAGTTTTTATTTCTCAGTATTTGGAAGACAACAATGAAAGGTTAATCAGAATCCTTAATTGCCTCTTTACAAGAAGAAAGTGCTTTTACTCCCTCAGACACAATTTAAAAACAAAAGGTAAACAGATTCGCTCCATTTTGGGGAGATAACATCACAAGTTATAATTAGCATAAATAGCAAAATATGCAGCTGTGTTAAAAGATCTTTTAATTAAAAAAAGGAACTATTCAGAAAATTTAATATTTTTTAATTGCATAAATTATTTGATAATCTATTAAACAGCTTACTGCATTTACCTATCAAAATGTTACTAATTGAATTGTAAATATATTAGGCTCATTGTAAAGAACAGCAATTACTTAATCACATAACAGATTTCTAACAAAATGATTTATTTTAAATCTACAAGGCAGCATTTCAATTTACATTTATTATGTGACAGATGTATAAAAAAAAAGATTGACAAAATAACAATCAATAAAAATAAATTTGAAAATAGCTTCTGTAAACATTGTTGTTTGAATTGCAGATATGAATATAATTTCCAAAATATGTATAAAACACACACATATACATATAATTAAGGCAATACAAAGAAAGAATAAATATGAAATTAGTCAAGTGGTAAATGACCCAGGAGAAATCTATTAACATGTCTACACTTTTATATCAATTCACTTCTTTTGTTCGGCAATTAGTTTTCAGCATGTTCTTGGATACATCATTTTATTTGCAGACACAATCTGCAGCTATTGTCAACTTTGTAAGTTTGTGCTTTTTTCACAATACCCCATTTTATTATGGGAGATTCACCAGTTTCCTCTAACTTGCCATATTTTTGAATAGTGTTGTACTGTGGGCATATTGTAAAGTTGAGATTATGATTATACCTTCTATTTTTCCAATTCAGTTCAGCAGCACTGTTGTATAACTTTTCATAATTATTGTTAACCTCTTCCTTTTTTACAGTTGCCTTACAAACCACATTATTAAGCAAACAATTACATTTTAAAGGGTATCTAGTTCTATCTCAGCAATTGCAACAGTCATTTTGGTTATCATTTTCATTTAATATTTCAAGATTATTTCTACAAATAACAACTCATCAGTTATGAGAGAGAAAATTCAAATAAATTTACAATGTATTTTATAAAAATTTTTTTTTTCAAATTACTCCCAAACTTTTTCTACAGACACCCTGTCAGTAGGACTTAGAGTATCCCAACAGTATTCCCTGCAGAGGGATAAGATCAAAAAAAAAAAAAAGAAAGAGGTGTTCTGGTTATAACACTAAACTGCATCTGAGGAAGTATATTGACTTTACTCACAGGTAAACTCTGACTATGAGTGGTAGTACATGTCAGGGTGCCATTTATGAATCAAATAGATATGTTAAAAAAAAATTTTTTGTATTAAAAATAGTCACTTGAAGTTATAATAGTTTATTAAGGATTACTAATAGTTACTTGAAACCATGAACAAATTATTTTTATCAGATAGGAATACTTGATATAAATGTATGCAAAAAAGACTCTTAAGAAACAACACAAAGGATATAAATGAAAATATACAATGAATGTAATTCCTTAACCTCTAGGCATAACATAACCTCAGATAGGTTGAGATGCAATTAAAAATCAATCTTTTAATAGATTAAAAGAGAAACTAACATTTTAGATAATCAATAAACATGCTACTTGAAATCCTACATAACCTTTCTACAGCAACTACAGAAATAATGGTTTAGAAGAATGAGCTTATTGTAAGCACAATACCCAAATATTAAATTTAAATTTATCTGGCACATGACCACAAATAAAGAGCATCCAGTGAGGATTACAAGTAGTGAGCATATAATAGACTGAATTTACTAATCACAGATATTTAATTAGTAAGGCACAAGGACAAGAGGAAAGGTCAAATTTCCAAGTGAGAAAAGTCTGCCTGTTTAGAAAATCAACATTCAAAACCTTGGCTTTTATCTGGGCTTGAATAACAATTTTTTTACTTGGGTGAGAAATATGTAAGTATATATCAAATATGAGGCAGACCAACAAATGTTTGAATAAATTCAGTTGATAAAAGCACAGATGTTCAAGTCAAATATTCAATCAATTGGTATTTGCACAATTATGCTATCAAATCCAAGTTGGTGTCCTCTTCTTTAGGCTACCTAAATTAAGATAAGGGTGGATTTATAACAGAAGCCACTCCCACCATCCAACTATTTAAACACAAAGAATATAATAAAACAAGCTTTTTTATGAAGAAAACCAAAAAAGATGAACCTGGAAAAAATTTGATAGATGTATGGATATACATAAGACCCAAAATTAAAAAATCTTTTTAAAATTTGATTAATATAGTTAATTAAATGAATATACCATGCCACATTACACAGCTAATTCATATGGCAATAGACAGCCACAATAAAAAGGGAATCTCGATAACATAATGATTAAAGTGCTGGTCTGTAGCCTCCAAGTGAGTTCAAATTCTAACTGCATTAATATGTTCACTTTCAGACTCATACTCTTGAGAAAATTATGAACCTTCTTATACATCCAATTATGAGGTAAACAGTCGTGGCAAAAAAAGAATTGTATTTACAGTTCACTCAACACAGCACAGTTTCCTGCATGACACTGTCTTGTCGCTTTTCTCCTGTCACACTACAACACTAAACTTTCAGTGTTTACTACCACAACGCCAAAGTAACTTTGTGCACACACTCACTGCAACACTTCTTACTAGTTTCATGATCACATAAATAACAGTGCAAATACGGTCTTTTGTTTCAGGTATTCCTTTGAAGAAAAATTGTCTGAACTTCATCCTCAGAGGAGCTCTCAGAATGATTGATAGCTGGGTTCTCAGGTGAACCATCGATCTCATGTGATATGGGCTTAATCAGCAACTCACTTTATGATGCTATCACTCACCGATGGGATTGTTTCAAGAGCAGGGCATAGATCCTTCACATGGCCTGGGGTTCCGTCAAATAATATGGAGTGCTCACTGATGATAGCAGTGACATGCCCCTTTATGAAGTTGGAAGTGCATTATGGATCAGGTCAAAAGTGTCAGGGTATAAGAGAATCAAGACCAAAGGGGCAGCTGAGATGTTGATCAAGCATTGACTTGGGGTGCTTGGAGACTTGATCAGAGAATTTGGGCTGAAAGTAACAGTCACGTTGGTTTCATCATAGAAAAACAAAGCAGACATGCTGACCAGAGTGAAGGCGGCTTGGTTAAAGGAGAAGAAAGACACTGCTCTGATGTGCTGCATCAGAGAGAGCCTGAAGGACCTGCATAACATGTAAAAAAGAGAACTTTATTCCTGGCAAGGAAAGTAAATCCAAATGTCATAATGGAGGTTGTTAAGGAGGTGGTGGAACAATGCAGGGAGTGCCAATCCATTGACTCTGCACTGTCCAGACAGGAGGAGGAGGAGGAGCTGTGGGTAACAGAAAACTAGAAGTCGCTGGCCATTGATATAACACATTATCGCCATGAGCCATACCTATCATTATGGATTCAGGAGAGTGGCTACATGGTGAAAAATCAGAACAAAGACTGTAACAAACCAGCGAGATTTGCACGTATGCAAATTCTTTCGAGATCAGGCGAGCATATAAACACACAGTGATGTCTAGAAGGCGTCATTTTTTTCTTAATGAATCAATTGACAAGTACGCACAGTGTCTGTTAAAACTTGAAGGAGAGAAAGAAGGAAAAGGAAAGGAAACAAGGAAAAAGAAGCACTCGTATTAACACACACAAGCCTTAACATCATTGGGAAACTGATTTGCGAAATCTATTGCAGCAGCATTTCAACACAATGCGATAAGTCAGCTGAGGGGGTGCAACAATTGATGAAAGCCAAGTGAAGTTTGGAAAGCAGTGTGCAGTTGAAATGGCAAGAGGGTTGACTAATAACAATATTATCCAGCCGACGAAACCTAGGCCATGCCAGATTTAGGATGAAGACTTCCAGGCCCATTTTGATGGTGACAAGTGGACAGTGGAGAGGTGATGGGCTTCAGGACTGCCAGTACTGACAAATTGAGTTGGCTACCACAAAAAGGAACATGAGCAGAGTTCAAGAAGGAGGTTAATGAAGGGATCCCAAGGCCGTGGTCAGAGAAGGCTGAAAGAATACTGCCACACATGGTAGTGGTTCAACTAATTAAGAAGTTTAGGCCAGGGCTGGACTTCCAAGAAGTAAATAAGTATGTGGCCTGCCACACAAGAGATGGAATGGACAAGTGTGATAAAGTCATGCAGGAGTGGAGAAGGATGGAGCAAGTAACCAAGATAGTGGATCTAAAGTTAGCCTACCTTCAAATTCATGTGGACAGGAAACTATAGAATTATCAAATGGTCGAATATAAAGGCCATATTTAATGCCAAACCAGAGCAGGATTAGTTGGATACACGGGACAAAGCCTTGAGAAGACATTCCCCAACACAAAATTGACAAAATAAAGCCATTTCTGTTAAAACACTGTAAGGAAGTGTCAATTGTGTTAGGCAACTTCATCAGCAAAAAACATCATATTAGATTAAACAACTGTAATTTGAATGTGATTGCAAATATTTGCGGGGAGTCATTTCTCGTTGATGATGTAACCTTGAGGGAATGCAATCAGCAAACCTTAAGTCAGGCATGCATCTAAGCTATAACTTGTGGATATTACATCTGAGAATATAGTTGCTTTTGTTACAGATTCTGCAATTAGAGTTGGGCAATTTGACAATTTATGTTTCGGTTTCATTTTCCTTGATACCGCAGTTTTCTATTTGGTTTTTAATTTAGCATTTTTGCTTTCTAAGGAAGCCATTCATTTTCTTGTGTAATGATAGCATTTTCAGTCGATATTTGATTTTGTTTGAGATTAAAAAATTTGCAACTTAATCTGGTCAACTTGCAATTTTTCATGTATTTCTGATCCAATCTTAAAAATATTTATAAGGTTGGAAAGAAAATAAAATAATCTTTCTAAATATGTAATTTGTATGTGCTTTTATCCATTGAATTATTTGTTACAGCATGTTAAAACAGTATTTTGCTTCAAGCAACTGAAGATGCAAAACAGGATTTTGTTTTTTATTCATTTTTTTTTTTTTTGATTTTGCAAAACAAAGTAACATGTAAACAACATGTTACTTTGTTTCGCAAAATCAAAGTTACCAATCTTTATCAATATTCTTGAAATTGTACACACAATCAGAAAACACCTTAAACTACAACCAGGGAGATGTTCATTTCTTATCTGTCCCACGGAAGTGAATTCTTTCAAAAATTATAAAGTAAGCAAAAAAAGAGCAACATCTCATTAATAGATAGTCTCAGAATCATTTCACCATATAATGTGTAAAATTGTCATAATGTTTTAAAATCAGGCTTTTTTGTGAATGTTTAGAAAAAAAAAAAATTAAAAATTACAAACTATTAAAAAACCTCAACAAAAATGGTGGCTTTTTCATTCATTCTCTTTTGAGCCAAATGTTTTTAAAAAAACATTGAATTGTTGCTCAGCTGGCTGGGGCTGTAGAATACACCGACTGCATACAACCACCCACCCAACGAGAGTTCTAGATATGACACTAAACAATCTGATGGTGAGGTTGCAGGAATTCAGAGTAACCTTTCATTGCCATCACTCCCAGCAATGATAGATTTAATCTTATTAAAATCTGAAATTCTTTTTAACACTGTTTCTCCTGATAGCACTAAACCAAACAATTTTAGATTTGCAAAAAAATTTTGATGCAGTTTCACGGTGTGAAGATGAAACTGAAAAAAAGTTGGTTTTTCGGTTAAACCACTCATCTCTACTTATAAAAAAGCTCACAGGGAAGTGTTGCTGAATGTCTTCATTAATAGTTACAATGTGTTGTGCTTAGCCCATATTTTAAATCTTGTTGGAGAAGTATTTTCCCACTGGCCAGCCTTTGATAATGTTACCCAGGTTATTACTTTCATCAAATCAGCCTTAAAAAAAAGGAGAAAAAAAAGTGGTAAAAAGCAATACCCCAAATGGCCTGAAAGTTCTTTGCCTAAGGAACAAGTAAAATTACCCCCCCCCGTGTCAGAGGCAAACAAACGGAATTCCTGGTTTAATGTGGCCAAATATCACTCATCCTTTGTACAATTCTATGAAGGATTCTTTAAGCAAGAAAAGGGCCATAGCCTTGCAGTAAATAGGATTCTGGAATTAGTAGATGATGGTCAACTACATCATGCCTCTTGCTATAATTTGCACCTGAAACTACATTTTATAAGAGAGAACTGCACCCATTTGATAAGTTTTGATAAGCTTAGAAAAAAAATGTCTTCACTCGTTGTTTATAACATGATGGAGGATGTAAAACAGTATATCAATATTTTGGTGTAGAAACTGACTGTCTTCAGCCTGAATTAGAAAACACAGAGAGAGAGCGAGTTGTCTCAAATTTTCATGAGTTGTTTAGCAAATCTTTTTCAAAACAACTAATACCTGGATCCCCACTTTGTGTATAACTTTAACAAGGCATCTCATCTGTTTGATCCTAGATGGCTACCTTATATAAGCTATGACATTGATAGTTTGCAGTCATTAAAGACTTGCAAGATCCTTCTACTGATCTTCTTGAAGAATTTCAAATTTATGTGAATTACGAAGATGACCTACCAAATCCATTTGATATCCCAGCATTTTGGAATGTTTCCCCTTCTGGAACAGATTGCCAATAAGGTCATATGGATACCAGTTACCTGTGTAGATGCTGAACATTCATTTTCTCAGTATAAACATTTACTAAATAAACATGAAAGTCTTATGCCTGAGAATATCAAACAATTTACAATGTTGTATTACAATAGAGATTTAGAAAAGAGATTTGAAGATTGTTAATTTCTTAATTTGGGAAATTATCCAATTTTAAATTTGAGCAGTATTTCAACTTGATTTAAAATTTTGAATTAATGTCAAATTTGTTTTTTATATTTTGTTACAAAGATTCAGTTATGGTTTAATTCCTGTTTTGTAAAATTTTAATCAAAATGTTTTACTTAGATATTTAACATTGAGATTCAAGTTATTTGTTGTTGATTCTTTAAATGTGATTTTTTCTGTTGATTTTAATTTTTTGAATCAATAATTATGCACTACTGTGCAAAAGATTTAGGCAGGTGTATATTTTTAACATTTATAAATAATGAATACTCTTTTTTAAGTTAATAAATAAATACATTGTAATTTATACATTTAGAAACATTTACAAATATATTAATAATAACAATTCAAAAATGAGCATAATTAAGAATTAAGAAAATCAAATTTTGTTAAACTTGGTAGAGGCTGTCAAATGCCACGACAATTTTATCTTCCGAAGAATCTACACCACAGAAGCTAATAAGCTTTATGGATGAGCTGATGATCTGGTGTAGAATGAAATTTAAACCCCAAAAGTCCAGAAGGACTTAAGGAGAGGGAAGTTAAATGAAAATGTTAATTTTGAAATAGATGGTCAAAGAATCCCTACTGCGTCTGATCAGCCGGTAAAAAGCCTGGGACATTAGTATGATAAGTCTATGAAAGATACCAACCAAGTAAAAGAGACATCCAAAACTTTACAAGAAGGGCTACTTAAGATCAATCGCTGTCCCCCACAAGGGAAATATAAAGTATAGTGCCTTCAGCAAGTATTTATCCAAATTCTATTGTGGCCCCTCCTTGTATATGAAATTTTGACGAGTTCAGTTGAGAAGATGAAAGCAAAGATAAATAAATATACCAGAAAATGGTTGGGGTTACCTCCAGATTTGTCTAATGTTGCAATGTACTGCAGACAAGCAAAACTGAAATTGCCACTGAAATCGATTATGGAGGAATTCAAATCCAGTAAAGTCAGACTTCAAATGATGCTAGATGACTCCAAGGATAAAGTGGTAAAATCCTTAAACCCTACGTTAAAAACAGGAAGAAAGTGGAAAGCCAAAGACACTATAATAAGTGCTAAGGGAAAACCTAGCTTTCAAGGAAGTAATTGGTCTCACTCAAACAGGGAGACAAGGTTTAGGAGTGAATGAAAAGAAATGGTGGTCACAAGCTAATGGTAAAGATCACCGCAACATGGTCATTCAGGAAGTAAGAAATGAAGAGGATAACAAAAGACTCATAAAAGGACTACAACAGTCCCAACAAGGTCAATGGACAAGCTGGGAGGAGGCACTGCAAACGACAGCCTCTGAGCTTAGGGAATAACTTAAAGTCAGAGGGAGCAAGGTCTGGACAATAGGGAGCATGAGGAACTGTCTTGATGCCCATCTTGGTCAAATAGTCTGTGACAAGGATGGAGTTGTGGACTGGTGCATTGTCCTGGTGGAAATGGCACTCACCCGATTTGAAGAGTGCTGGCCTCTTCCGACTCAATCTCTTCCTGAACTCCCTTAAAACCTCAACATAGTAACCCTAACCCTAACTCTTTGGCCAATCAACTCTGGTTTATTGACTTCCTTACTCCTCCCACACCTCTCATCATCCCTCACAGACTTTCTGACTTCCTTGAATCTCTTATGCCACACAAAAATTGATGCTCAATTCATGCAAGATGCTCCAAAAGCAGTCTGAAGCATTCCATACATTTCTGTGGCATTTTTTCCAAGTTTAAAACAGAATTTTATTGCATATCGTTTTTCTAAAGTGTCCTCACATCCACATTACATTTTTTAAATTCACCAGCTGTGACAATCAGGCTTTAGTAGGGTGTATTCCAATTCCTGCTGTAGCTGTTCATTTGAAGCTTAAATCATAAAAACTGGTCAGTCATCTCATAAGATGTATAGCAATAACATACTGAATTTTAAAGAGTCTACGACAATTTTAAATGCCTGTACAATAAAGTCTAACTCATAAGCGATGTTGGACAATGTACTTCCAGTAGTCTAAAAAGAAGTTCTTAACACAAGAAATTATGTAATGTATAAGAGTAATCAATGATCTAAAGAAAAACTCGCACTTAACATTATAATACACAAAGTTGACATTAATTATCCCAATACAGAATGCATCTGCAGCCGTTGAGTGCCAGCACAGTTGCAAGAGCAGGCCTCCTGCCTTATCATAGGCAAACTGAGAAGTAAATCTATAGAAAAAGTATATTATAGATGAATGATTTCTTGGATACCAAATCAAAGGTTGAATAACAGATATATCAACATATAAATGAAAGATTTCTTGAAACACAATGGAAGGTAGACATACACAAATGAACAAAGTTCTTGGTAGAGGATGAAAATTACAGCAGATTTGAATAAGCAATTGTCTTGAGTGAATAAAACCATCAACATAGTAATCAGGGATTTCAGATTAATTTAAAGGTTCCCTAAATGAAAGCAAAACATTCAATCATGTCTTTTTTTACTTATCAATAAAAATAATATAAAAATCTCATCAAAATTCAAAGCTTTCGTTTACTATTCATAAAACAATGAGAAGAAAAACAGGTCAAACAACTGAGTAAAAATCTACATCTCCTCTGTGTTCCAATTTTTTTTCCATTTTAAAAATTCATTAAGTACAATAGAGAACACAAACTTCTATAATTGGCAACTTTAAAGTATTACGCAACCTCTGCATTTTAACAAATAGCTGACTAGTTCTTTTGTTTAATAAATAGAAATGAAACAACAAATGATGACAGTAGTTTTGTAATAGTATTTCATGCAGAAAACAATTTTATGAAGACAAGAAACAATGTAACATCTGTGGTTTCATTATTAGAAACCTATTTGCCTAGATCAAAGCAAATATTTAACAGAGAGAAGCAGAAATTATTATAAGAAATTCAAATATTAGGTGTATTAAAAAAAAATCAAATAAAAGAAATTGTTTCACGTCGTTATTTTTGCACACACCTATTATTATAACTTCTGTGACATAACAGTTGTTACATTTAATAAATATGCAATTGTAACAACTACTACGTAACATGGATAGTAAATTATTTTGTTATTCTTTTTTACAAATCAAAAGCAACAATATAACATTGTAAAATTTGTCAAAGAAAAAAATCATAACTACATTTTCATTTACCCTATTCATTTTGTATTGATTTTTCTAAGGAAAAAAATTAAGTTTGATGATTACTTGTATCTTAGAATACTTTTTTCTATTAATAAAAAAAAAAGTGCTTTAATTCTCAAGATTACTAACAACCAAGAAGTTACTGAATTCAAAGTGGGAAAACATTTTATTTCTGGAAAGACAGTGACCAAAGAAACCATCAAGAATTATAATCAGTTATCTTGAATCAAACAAAATGTACAAAATTAGAAACTAGAAAAAATACTACTCTGCTCCGTAATAGTTGTTTCATTTAGTGTATAAAATTCATATGCAAATGTAACAATTATTATAAGTCAGAGATAGTATAAAAAGCTAAACGAATCTGGCAAATCAAATTCTTTTTATTTTCAAATCTGATTTTTCAGTAGTTTGATCATGTGGTCCACATTTCAAAAACATATTTTTAAAAATTTCATTGGAAATGTGGAATGCCCACAATTCAATCATTTTTTTAAAATATACGATTGAAACTAACATCAGCAAAATTATGGCAGCTATTATTAGTCATTATATTTAGAAAACAGTGTTAAATAGTTCAAAAATCTAAATAGAATATTTGTAAAATTTAATAATGCAGATTTTCCTAAATATCTTTGAAACACCTATTTCAAAACAACTAAAAAATTATGGCAACCAAGTAATCTTTTATGTAAAAAGAGAAACATATTTCTCACTTCCAAACTATTTCTTTCAATTCTTCTAAATAATTGGATCATAAGCAAAAAAAAAAATGCATATTGCTTGTGTTCTAACTCAGAAGTCTTAAATACATGCAAGCAGCCCACAGAATACTTATCCATGGCAGATTCATTTTCATAAGTAATATTTTCCTAAAACTTAGGCATTTAATTAAAATGATTCTTTTATTCTTATTTACACTGGAACTTTTATATGAGTTCACATACTTACAGACATTTATAGTTATATGCACATTCATTTTGATAAATAAAACCTCTCCTTAGTAGTTGTCTTGATGCATAACAATTTAGCACTATAACGTTGAAATTGTGGATACCATTTTCTCACTTACCTTTGCCCACTGAACTTTTTCCCAAAGACATAACAGGTCTTTTGTGTCCTTGAAGTTGAGACCTCTGATCCATTTTAAATATATTGCTAACAAAAAAGGCAAAATCATATAGTATCTTCTTTATCTGTTTAATCTTTCAAATCTATCCAAATAAAAGATAAAACAAGATTTGCAATCTAAATGAACTGACCACAGTAAGCATATGGAGTTAATAAATCTAGATGTCCACTCAAAAGCTTTAATACTGTAGGGAAAATCATGACCTACCTGACTAGCATGTGGCTGCGTTTTGTACGGTTCAGTCGCTTAACAAAAAAAAAAAATAAAATGGCGACACAGTCACTTTTGTATTTGCTTATCTCACGTGAAGTAACGCAGACTCTCAGCACTCCTATGCAAATGAGACTGTCAGGTGTTATAAAAAGAGCTATGGAGGGAATGGGAATGACTTGAAACAAGGCGTGTTGCGTAGACAGACGCGTGCAACAGGATTGTCTGAGTCAGTGACATTACTGAAATCAACTTTCAAACGACAAGCTATTTCGGCGAGATACTACCTTTTAGAAATGGAGGGCAAGATGTTTGACATCCAGCTGATTCCGGGGTTTAGTGGGGCTGCGACTGATATGCCCATTGTTGAGTGGGTCGAAAATGTGGAACTTGTGTGCAATATGTGCGCTATGAAGAATGTCGAGCGCATCCTGCCATTGAGATTGCGAGGGGGAGCTTTAGTCATATACAGGCAACTTAGAGCAGAGCAGAAAGCGGATGCAGAACAGATCAAGCAGGCCCTCATAACCGCATATGCTACTGATGCATTTAATGCATGTGACCAGTTCGTCACTCGACAACTTCGCCCAAATGAGACGGTGGATGAGTTTTTTGCTGAGCTGCGACGACTGGCTCGGTTAGTTGGGCGACCACTGCCCGAACGCTGGTTAACGTGCACATTCGTTTTTGGACTGCCGCAATACGTTAAACATCTACTACGTGCCTCATCCAGGATGAAAACGATGAGTGCGGAACAGCTATTGACCCAAGCGAGAGCTGTCCTGACTGACAACGAAGGCCCCGCAGAATAGGCTGCCACCTCCGCCAGACAAACACCTTCAGAATCAAAGATGCGCAGTGACGATAGAAAATTTGCCTGTTACAGGTGTAGTGGTCCCAACCACATGGCGAAGGACTGCTTACAGGATCACCAAGAGAGACTGGGCAGTCGGATGTGCAAAGTTCGTCGTGAGATATGCTGCTTCAGATACAGTGGCCTTGGACATATAGCATCACAGAGCCAGGGAAACGCCAAAGGGGAGGAGGCATCAGCATCCTCCCCATTCAACTGAACACTAAGAAACTCCCCTCCATGAAAGTACATGTAGATGGGCAAGAGTGCAGGGAGTTGATTGATTCCGGGTGCTCACAAACATTGGTGAGTAAAGCCGTGAGTCGCTTTTGGAAGAGGAAATCAGTGGGATTCTTAACAGCTGACGGAAGGACATTGAATTGCAAAATAAAAGTGGAGGTTGGCCAAGTTCTGGCTGTCAACATTGAAGCATTAGTTATAGATAAACAGCAGTAGGGCTTTGATCTGCTATTGGGGATCGATGTGATCAAGGAACTCAGTGGTGTTTACCTGACGGAATCAGGCCAAGCACGTTTTGGAGGCCTGAACAGATATGCTGCCATCTCTATCGACAAACCAGACTTTAGCATGATATACAATCGCAGTAACTAAGAATGGACTGCATCATAGAAATGGGCAAACAGTCACTCTTCCAACGAACTGAGTAATAGTGTGCAGGAATATACAGTGCCCTGTCATGCCAGCAGAATGGATGGCTGTTGCCATATTCAGAAGAACTTGGCCCACCCAAGGGTCTAATTCCCTTAATGGCGGTCATGCAGGAGGAGAAGCAGAAGGTGCATCCAGTGCTTGACTACCGGGAATTGAACGGTTTTGTGGATGCTTTCGCTGCCAATGCAGAAGTGTGCGCACAGAAACTAAGAGAGTGGCAGCGACAAGGAGTCAATGTGTTGCTTCTAGATCTGCGAAATGCATATCTTAAAATCCACGTTGACAAGGCGCTATGGCCATTTCAAACAGTCATTTTTAGGGGTCAGCGCTTCTGTCTTATACGGTTGGGATTTGGACTGAATGTGGCACCGCTTATTATGAAGTCTGTTATAGATGCTATCATATCTCAAGACCATATGATCAAAAGTGCCACATCAGTGTATGTTGATGACATTTTAATTAATGAAAACCTAGTTCCTGCGTCGCGCATACAACAACATTTTCTGGACTATGGTTTGGTTTCCAAGGATCCGGTGCGACTGAGAGACGGAGCCAGAGTTCTTGGCTTGCAGGTCTAGGAAAAGGATGGCACTCTCCGATGGAAACAAGGAAGTCAAATTCTGGAAATCCCTGATGGATTAAGCCATCAACACGGATTTTCTCTCTGCAGGAAACTCATTGGTCACTTCCCCGTATGTTGGTGGCTCAGAGTGGCAGTTGCATTTATAAAGTGCCTGGCAACTGCAGTAACAAAAAGCTGGGATGATAGAATCAAAAACGCTTCTGTCATATATTAGCAGAGACTTTGACCAGAGTACGAGAAGCATATCCTGTTGGGGGAAACTGGTGTAAGGACAGTAAAGAAATTACAGTCTGGGTGTATGCGAGTTCCATAGCCACAGGAGTAGCATTGGAAACGAATGGGACGGTCATTGAGGATGCATGTTGGCTACGTCCAACTAACGACAATCAGCACATCAATCTAGCTGAACTCGATGCTGCCCTCAAAGGAGCTAATTTGGCCCTTCAGTGGGAGACGACAGTGTTATACTTAGTCACTGATTCGGCATGCGTGCACCGGTGGATTTCCAACACTTTAACTGGAAAAACCCATGTGAACATGAGGGCAGCTGGTGAGATGCTAGTCAGGCGACGGCGAGGAACCTTGCGATCACTGGCGAAAGAATATGGACTGACCATCGACATGAAACTTGTGAAGTCTTGTCAGAACCGTGCAGGTGGATGGATTTGCTCAAGGAAGGAAAAGAGCCTGTGCTCGAGAGTTGCACAATGGTGGGAAGACGACTGGACAAGGACCAGGTGGCTGACATCCATCATCAAAGTGAACATCCGGGTGCAAAGCAGACTTTATACTGGGCCAGGTTGGTTGACCCGCAAGTGTTCAAAGAAACTGCTAACTCTGTTGTGAAAGCCTGCAAAACCTGTCAATCGATAGATCCAGTTCCTGTTCGCTGGAAAAAAGGAAAACTCAGTGTGAAGGATAACTGGAACAGATTGGCAATGGACATCACCCACCACAATGGTGAGAATTTTCTAACTATCATCGACTGTGGCCCCTCTAGATTTGCAATATGGCAGCCACTGTGCCGACAAGATGCGCCCACTGTTATCCGACAGTTGAAGAATGTTTTCCTCGAACAAGGCCCACCAATGGAAATACTGACCAACAATGATACTGCATTCACTAGTAAAGACTTTGGAGAATTTGTGAGGAATTGGGACGTGCATATGCGGTTTCAATGTGCCTACTCACCAAGTGGGAACAGAATTGTAGAAAGACATCATAGGACTGTTAAGACTATTGTGGCTAGAAAGAATTGTTCAATATTAGAGGCAGTCTATTGGCACAACGTCACTCCTAAGGATGACGTTTCACCTTGCACCACACCGGCTGACGCGCTGCATCGATACCATTTCCAAATAAAAGGTGTTGAAGATAACCCATTCCCTGACAAGAGGGAAGTATGAAAAGGGAGACGTGGTTTGGGTTAAGAATCCATGCGGCAAGTGCATGACAAAATATAGCACTGGTCGCATTACTGAAGTGATCAGCCCACAGTCAGTGAAAATTGATGTGGTGCCTCGTCACGTCAACAACCTCTGACCAGAAATACAGACGCAATTATCATCGAGTGACGAAAGGAATTCTGAGGATACTGAGCGTTTACTCTATTTGAATTCAGATCTGCTCGACAGTGATTCAAATGCCAGTAGCCTCCCAACTGATGAAGTGTCTATTGAAACTCGAACCACAGACGAGAGTACGCTTAAGGATGAAGCCTGCGTGATTCCTCTTCAAAGAAGTACCCCCCTGCCCTGTATGTGATCATGAGATCAGGGGGGAGTGTAGGGAAAATCATGACTTACTTGATTAGCGTGTGGCTGTGTTTTGTATGGTTCAGTCGCTTAACAAAAAAAAAGAAAGAAGCTAAAATGGCGACACACAGTCGCTTTTGTATTTGCTTATCTCACATGAAGTAATGCAGACTCTCGGTGCTCCTATACAAATGAGACTGTCGGGTGTTATAAAAAGAGCTATGGAGGGAATGGGAATGACTTGAAACAAGGCGTGTTGCATAGACAGACGCATGCAACAGGATTGTCTGAGTCAGTGACGTTATTGAAATCAACTTTCAAACCACCAATACTACCAAGTTTATACTAGTATCCTATAAAGCTGTCACTTTAGAGACCTGCTACAGGACAGAAACAAGTCATTAAAAATATTTGAGATTCCAAAAGCAAAATAAAGTATGAAAAATTAAGTTTTTAGATGAAAATGCTGTCCCTAATGAAAGCAACATAAATCATGTTAATAAGTATTCTACAAATGCAGTCAAAAGCACATTCAATAAAGTTCACTTGCTCCCAAACAGAAGAATAAAAAAAGATGTTATAATAAAAAAGATGTAGCCTTCATTGACATTCAATGTCCTCGAAGTTAAATCACTTCCTTTATAGAATTTATATATTTGCAAAAGCTAATTATCACTGGGCTCTATTATCATTATCAGTGGCAGACCGGTGAGAGGAGACAGAGCAGCACTTTATGAGGGCAGCATTTTGCAGGTGAAAAAAATTGAAGGAACAATCATTCATTTTTATGTTATGGTGTTTCAAAAGAGAAATCTAATATTTTGTTTTTCTTTTTTAATTCAAATTTTTTCTTCATATTCATTCCTTTTTGTTTGGAAGATCATAAACACATGCTGCCCTGTCAGTGAACTAAGCTTTTAATAAGCTAAGGCGACTATCTGATAAACTGACACAATGATCGAGCCCAGCTGAGTGAATTCTGAGACTACAAGTCCATGCTGGGACATTCCAAGAGACATCCTCACTATATAGCATAATTTCTACAACCAATATTTATGTATATTTCGACACGTTTTTGTATTGTGATGATCATTTTTAAATTATTCTTAATAAAAATTTAAAAAAATTTTTTTTTTACAATGATTACAAAATCAATAATGAACATGCTGTAATTTAAATGAAATTCCTGGTATCTCATGCATTAATAAACTAATTTTATAATTGTGATTCAAAAACAAGGGTCTTTCTATCTTAGCTGTCAAACGCTCAATTGTTAACACTTCCCCAGACAAATGACTTCTGGTTATTTAACTTCTGTCCCACCACCGGAGGAGTGTGGCACAAGGCCGTTTTTAAGGTGGGTCCCGTCGCAGGGCTAAAGCCCACACGCGTCTGGCAAAGCCAAAAATACCTTTGGCATTCCCCTTATTAGGGGCACCTCAGGCGCCAGGCAATAAACTCCCCCCCCCCCTGAAGGGAGTAAAAGCCTGGGGTGATGGCCCCCTGAGGCCAAAGGAACTCTCCAGTGCCGAAGCACACCTGACAGAACCATCCAGAAATAAAACGGCCTGCAGCAAATGCGACCCTACAACTGGAGAGGTGAGTTCACAAAACAAACTCAGTCAGAAGGCAAAAATGACTTCTGGGGTGCTGACCAAATTTGTGTGTGTCTTAAGTAGTGCCTGCCACAAGCCCAAGCCTGCTTCTGATTGGCTGAAACAGTCTTATTCAAATTAAACCAACCCACAATTTGTTATGAGAAGGTCTCAGGTTCAATTCCTGATAATTCCTGACAGGCCAAACAGACATGCGGTCGTTTGCGTGTGTGATAATTTCTATTACAATAATGAATAGTTTCTTTGATTTAAAAAAACTTGAGAAAATATTTTTTATCAATTAACAAGAGAGTTTCAACATTTGGTCATTTGAATGAAAAAATACCAATCACTAATTTTTACATTTCCAGAAAGATAAAAAATAAGAAGACCACCTATAAAAAAAAGAATTAAATTTACAATGTGAACACTCTGAAAAATTTATCTTAAAATTTTAATCTTGTTTTTAAAAAACACAAAAAAGAATTTTTATCCAGGTTTTTTTCTACTGGAGCCAGCCTCATATACTCTTTTGATCTGCTTCTTTTTTTTTTTTTTTTAAGAAATTCTATTCATTGTTTAAAAGATTTCAATTGATAGTTAAAAAAAAAAGTTTCTAAATTTTATTATTAAAAGTTCATTGTTATTTATTTACAGAAAAATGCCCAAATTAATTTATAGCACATGAAAATTATTTAAGAATTCAGATGATAAACAAGTTTATTTGCAGACCAAATAGCATCTGAAACTGACTCCTGCTGCTAATTTGAAGGCAGCATTCCTTTAAAAAAGCTGAAAAATTCAGGAGTACATTTTGAAGATAACCAATTATTTCTTTAGCTTTTTTTTCGTTTTTTTTATTGGAAAGGGCCTTGACTAAGGTCAACAACTTAACTTACTTTATTGGAAAACATTGACATAAAACATTGGATCAGTTGAAGAATCCCCACCACACTAATCTATTGTAAAATCTCTACTCCAATTCAACTGTAGAATCTCCTCCCAGACTGATCAACTGTAGATCTTTGAAGCTTGTTAAAAAAGAATGTTAATTGGTTTTATGCATAGAAAAAAATTTTTTAAATAAAGAAAAATATTTGTAGTAAAGAGAAATATACATGATTTCAAGTTTGTTTACATTTCAAAAGATTTTACTAAACTTGCAATTTTTAAGGCTGAAAAAACTGTATAAACATCATGATCTTCAAAGATTTCAATAGAGTTTCCATAAAATCACTATTTTAGAATTAATATGTGAAAATAATAACATTCTACATTAAGTTTTAAATCTTTTAGAGATTTTTAAACAAAACATTTTCAGAAAAATCAAATTTAGTGCACAGTTAAATGATAAAACAGTTCTATTTCAAACAATTCAGTTTAGCATGTAAACAAAGTGAAATGGTTCCAAGTATTGCTATGTATCACAAACAATTCACTTATACATCAGTCATTTATTTACACACAGTTAAATGATCAAACAGTTCTATTTCAAACTATTCAGTTTAACATAAGTATACAGATCTTTGAGTAAAATCAGTTAATTTCAAACAATTCAGTTTAGTGCTAATTAACCCATAGATAGGACCCTTTCAGGTGTTACCACTCCAGGCCAGAGTGGACCTGGGAACAATGACAATGAAAAAGGTACTCTGCATTCCCCAAAGCTCCAGCAATACTGAAGCCTCACCATCAAATTGTATAGTGTCATATCCAGGATACTCAATGAGAGAGTCTTACCCCTCTGCAGAGATGAAGTTAGTGTATTCTGTAGCCCCAACTGACAGGGCCATAGTGCTTATTACAAGATTAACTTTTTAAGTATCACCAACTAAGAATTTTAAGTTTGTGATATAAAAAGGTAAGTTAAGATTATTTAGAAGTAAAATTTTCAGATATTACAATTTAAAGTCTTCCAGAATGATTATTGAAATATTTCTAGCTATTCATTCAGGATCAACTGAAAAATCCCCCAATGTACGTCACTGGTGAGGAGTTTCATCTTCACATGTTAAGATCATTATGAAGCTATTGGTAACCACCTGTTGGAGTGCACGTTACAAAGCTATTTATGCAGTGAAAACCAGATTTCTATGAGTGATTCAAGCACTCAATTCATTAACTTCAGCTTCAGAAAATCTTCAAATGAGAGGGGATGCACAAACCATTTTGTTTTCAATTGAAAACTTCTCCTTCATGTCACATTTGTTTTACTGGGAAGAACTTTTGGGACAAATCTCATCCAAAAAAAAAACTTCAAGAACCTAGTATGGGTTTGGATGTGTGTTTAACCCACATGGATGTAACCAAAATTTTCTTTAACAGAATCAGAGACAGGCTGGTGTCTGAATCAGTAAAACAAAGTTAGAGGAAATGGAAATTCCAGTTGAAAAGTGGATGAGAAGAAAAAGAAAGCTACCCGGAGAAAAGGAAGATGATATATGTCAAACATTTGTGCAGGAAGTAAAGAGAAATCTTTAGGAATGAACTAGAAGCATAATTTGACACTATGTCTCAGCTGCCAACTGTCTTCACTGAATTATCATTGCAAGCAATCCTCTAGGTGAGTCGGAGTGAAAATTTAAAATTCTTGGTAGCAAATATGGTGCTGACTTAGACATATATCGGCTGCCTTTGAAAGTTCTGACTTTGGAATTTTTTAGCAGCAACTTCCAAAGGGAAATATGACATGACCATGATGACCAAATCTTCAGCTATCGAATAGCTGAGATGGATTCATGAATGGCAAGTTAAAGAAACAGTGCCAAATGTCCCTCACTACAATTGAACATGAAATTGTGGATAGACTTTAACCAAGTTATTAATAACTTTGCTTCTGCAAAAGCTTGAAAGGTTAAAATATGATAAAGTTTGTTCAGCTAATTTCTGAAGTTGTTGTTTTCAAGTACTAATCAACACCATTGGGGGTATTTAATTATTTAATTTACATTTTTCTGAAAAAAAAGGGTGCCATTATGAATATGTGCTCCAGGCAGCACTTGTCTTGGTACACTCATGAATTAAAGTATCCTCACTAG
>CAUZXS010001231.1:10000-19537 GCA_963585895.1 Sepioteuthis lessoniana | reverse complement strand
GGTCTGATGTTGAAAGACCCGAAACACCCCATGAACCCAAAGGAAACATCACTGATGACCCATCCCGATGCATCAACTATGATGTATGGTATAAATACATGTATATATAAATATATATATATATATATATATATAAATATAAATATATATATATATATATAAATATATATATATATATATATATATGCATGTATATATAAATATATATAAATATATATATATAAATATATATATAAGTGTATATATAAAAATCTTCTAAGATCGGAGGTGTTAAATAGTTGTAGACACAAAAGCGCGTGGTTGCTCTATAATTAGGGATAGGTTTCAGAGATTTTTTTTCTTTTTTTAATTTTTTTTATTTTAATAAAAGTAAGGTTTTTTATTTACTTATTTATTTATTTTATTTTATTTTATTTTATTTTTTATGTAAATTCTAAGCTAGGTGGGGTTTTGGTGAATATAAGACGTCGCTTTCTCCTTTAGCATTAGTTGGAGTTAGGCTTCCTGGTGATCCGATTAGGTGAAACTTTAGTAGAAGATTTCCGATTCGCGATTTAAGTTAATTCTATAATTGGCTCCACTTGTGTTGAGCACTTTTGTAATTGCAGCATTGCAGGATTCGTGGAGGGTTTTAGTTTTCTTTTGACCAACTGACTGCGTATCCCTTGATTTTTTTCAAGGGGTCGGACGAGGTTGGCCTTTTCTTTCTTTTTGACCTATAATTTTTTAATTTTTTCTTTTTCCCCCGGGCGGTGATTCGAGATACATTTATCTCTTGTTCCTGTCGGGGGGGGGGTTCTGGTACCGTGAATGCGGGTAGATTTTAGATTAGTAAGAGTATATTTATATATATATATTTATATGTATATAAATATATACTAATCTAAGATCTACCAGCATTCACACAATACCAACAATTATTTCATTACGATCAAGGACTACAAAAGTGATTTCAAGACTAATCCTGAATGTAGGCTTATTAACCCGGCCAAAATACAGATAGGTAAGGTTAGTAAAATAATCGTGCAAGACATATGTGCTTCGCTTAGGATGCATTAAATATTAACCAGTGGCGAAGCACAAAAGATTGTATTAAATGGTTTGAGGAATACGAGAAGAATGATAGGTGCTCCTTTATCAAATAAAAAGGATAAAAAAGGAATAGATCCAATACTGAAATGAGAAGTAATAAAGAAATGCCGTAAATATAGGGCTGGAGATAGGGACTGTTTGCTTTGCATGGAGGAAAAATTAGCAATAGTGTCTTGTAAAAGTAGGGATATGTTAAACCAAAGGTCGTAGGTTTTAAATAGTTGTAAACACAAAAGGGGTGGTTGCTTTATAATTAGAGATATGTTTCTGAGTATTTATACCTGTGGTTTTTTCTTTCTTTTTTTTAATAAAAGTAGGGCTTTTGTTCATTTTATTTGTTCTTTTGTTATGTAAATTTTAAGCTTGGTAGGTTTTTGGTGAATATGAAAAACAGCGTTTTCTCCTTTATCATTGGTCGGTATGAGACTCCCTGATAATCCGTTAAGTTGAAACTTTAGTAGGAGAATTCCGTCTCGCGATTTAAGTTAATTTTGTATATAAATATATATAGATGAATATATATATATGTAAGATATATATATATATATATATATATATATATATATATATATATATATATATATATATATATAAGTATATATATATATAAATACATATATAAATATTTATATATATATTTATATATATATATATATATATATTTATATATATATATATATTAATATGTATATATATAAATATACATATATATATAAATATATATATATATGTGTATATATATATACATATATATATTTATACATAGACATATATATATATATAAATATATAAATATAAATATATATATATATATTTATATATAAATATATATGTACACATATATTAAAAAAATACATATATATATAAATGTATATGTTTATACACATATATAGATTTATATATATATGTATAAAACTATTATATATATATAAATATATATATATATATTTATATATATATATATATATACATATATATATATATATATGAATATACTTCTTTAAGAAAAACAACGAAACCGGTCACATAGGATTATAAATTTATTTCCATCCTGTTACGCATTTTTGAAATTTTCAAAAACACGAAAAAAGTAACAGGACTTCTTCAGATCTTTTGGATAAAAAAATATATATGAATATACATATAAATAGGAATATAAATACATATATAAATAACTCTCTCTCTCTCTCTCTCTCTCTCTCTCTCTCTCTCTCTCTCTCTCTCTCTCTCTCTCTCTCTCTCTCTCTCTTTCTACCCTAAATAGAATAGGTCAACTACCAGAGCTAACTGCATCAGCCGTAGAACATAAGATAGACATAATCTGTATACAAGAACATCGATACACTCACACCGAAGATATCAAATATCACGAAACTGGCAATGGATGAATGCTGGTGACTGTATCGGCATGGAAAAACTCTGTCAATGCATCGGTAGGAGGGGTGGAAATGCTTATAGGACCAAGAGCGCTAAAAACACTTAATAGCATTGAGAGAATACAACCTAGGATGATGGCCGCAACGTTTAATAGCAACCCCAAAGCAACGATCATCTCCTGCTACAGCCCTACCAATGTTAGCGAAGAAACCGAACTAGTCACCTTCTACGAGGAGCTATCCTCCCTAGTACGTAGCATTCCGAAACACAACCTGCTAGTCATTGGCGGAGATATGAATGCACAAATCGGGAAAAACAGAAACAACAAATACAGCCTACACAACACGTCAAACAGGAATGGACAACATCTAATTGATTTCATGATAGAAAATAGATTAACATGCCTCAATACAAACTTTCAAAAAAGGGAGGGAAAATTATGGACCCACACATACGCGAACAAGAGTAAAGCACAGATAGACTACCTCTTTATAAACAGAAAATGGAAAAATAGTGCGATGAATCGCGAGGCATACTCCACTTTCGAGGGTGTGTCCTCCGATCATCGAATAGTCACGGCCAAAATACGTCTAAGCCTACGAAAAAACGCCACACGAACAGCGACAACTAAGCACTATGACACAGAGACATTAGAGACAAATATGCATTAGAATTAAGAAACAGATTCGAAACACTACAAGAGAAGACAGAAAAAGTTACCCCAAATGACGAATATGAAAGTTTTGTTGAAGCACACCTAGAGGCGGCATCAAAGTGTATCCCAACAAAACCTAGAACTAAATAAAGAGTCCTTTGGGAAACGTCAGAGGTTAGAGAAAAACGTGCACTCGTGAAAACTGCCTCCAAAAGCTATCGGAAGAACCCAATGAACACAAATGCCCGAAAACTAGAAAAAGCATAATATCAATTAGCAGGAATATATCTAAAAGAACAGGCAGAATACATACAAAATCAGATAGATAAGATTAGAGACTCGGTGGAAGATAGACAATCCAGGATAGCCTGGCAAACAATAAACGAAGTAAGTAGAAGGAAGAGCACAGCCAAAGCAAAATTGAAAGCTGCAAGCCAACAAGAAAGAGTAAAACTGTGGGAACAGCATTTCAAAAATCTACAAGGAAGCCCGCCGAAAATAACGGACGAAGCGATAACCAGAATTATCAGTAAGCAATTAGACATTAAACTAGGGCCTTTCACCAAAGAAGAACTCGACTCGGTTCTTAAAAAAATTAAAAATAGGAAAGCTGCAGGGCTGGACGAGATCCCCCCAGAAGTGTGGAAGACGATATACTGCTCCGGCAATGCAACGCTGTCTAAAGTCAAAATAGGATAGAAAGATGGATGAAGGGATGCATCCTTCCATTCCCTAAAAAAGGCGACCTTGGATTAGCCAAGAACTACCGAGGGATAACACTTACATCCATAGCAGCCAAAATTTACAATGCCCTACTACGAAACCGCATATAACCCAAAATAGACAACATCCTTAGGAAAAACCAAAATGGCTTCCGGAGAAATAGATCCACAACCTCACAAATATTGACCATCCGTAGAATCCTTGAAGGCGTTCGGGCAAAAAACCTTCAGGCGACATTACTATTTGTCGACTTTACCAAGGCCTTCGATTCCATCCACAGAGGGAAAATGGAACTAATCCTACTAGCATACGGCCTACCAAAAGAAACCGTAGCAGCAATAATGATCCTCTACAGAAACACAAAAGTGAAAGTACGTTCACCAGATGGAGACACGGAATACTTCGACATTGTTGCAGGAGTACTACAAGGAGACACGCTAGCCCCATACCTCTTTATCATCTGTCTAGACTACGTGCTTAGAACATCGATCGACAAAATCAGAGAAAATGGCTTCGAGCTGACTAAGAAAAGAAGCAAGAGGTACCCCGCAAAAACAATCACAGACGCCAACTACGCTGATGACTTAGCGTGACTGGCGAATACGCCTAATCAAGCAGAGACACTACTGCATAATTTGGAACGAGCTGCAGCAGGCATTGGCCTCCATGTCAATGCGCACAAAACTGAATATATGTGTTACAACCAAACGGGCAACATTACCACACTAGACGGAGCCTCTCTGAGGCTAGTGGACAAATTCACCTACCTAGGAAGTAGCGTCTCATCAACAGAAAACGACATCGACACACGACTGACGAAAGCATGGACGGCTATAGATAGGCTCTCAATCATATGGAAATCAGACCTGACCGATGAAATGAAGCGCAGTTTCTTCCAGGCAGCGGTTGAATCGATACTGCTACATGGATGCACTACATGGACGCTAACCAAACGGCTGGAGAAGAAACTTGACGGCAACTACACAAAAATGTTGAGAGCAATTTTGAACAAGTCCTGGCGACAACACCCCACAAGACGCCAACTGTACGGCCACCTGCCTCCCATCTCGAAAACTATACAGGTTAGACGAGCCAGACACGCCGGACACTGCTGGAGAAGCAAGGACCCCCACATATGGCCAAGCAAAAGCAGGACGACTAGCCCGAACTTACATACAGCAGCTATGTGAGGACACAGGATGTAACCCAGAATACCTGCCGGAGGCGATGAATGATAGGGAGAAGTGGCGAGAGAAGGTCAAGGATATCCGTGCTGGCGGCACGACATGATGATGATGATGATATATATTAATATATATGTTTATATATATATATATTTATATATATGTATATATATCCATATATATATACATATATATATATATGGATTTTTTTAAAATCACAAACTGCACCAAAATTAAGATGAACAAACGTCCAATGTAAAGTTGATCTTGATCATAGATATATATTTCTTTTAAATACCCTATCCGGTGGCAAAAGCTGCTCGGTAGCGTCAGGAGTGGCAGTACCGCCTTGAGCTACCGAAACTGTGTTATCACCCTGGTTGGCGGCTGATGAGGCTAGGGTATCGCACGTGCTTTCACACGTTGTATGATGAAAAAAAAAATATCCATATATCAATATATATGTATATATATATATATATATATATATCAATATATATGTATATATATATATATATCAATATATATATCCATATATCTATATATACATATCTTTATATATGTATATATATATATCAATATATATATATATGTACATATATCCGTATATCTATTTATATATATATCTATATATATGTCCATATATCTATATATATGTATATATATACATATGTATGTTTATATATGTATATAATATATATATATATAAGTATATATATATCTATGTATGTATATATACATTTTTAACATAGATAGATAGATAGATATCCATATATATCGATATATAAGTATCATACAATAACTGATATTTATACAACAGCATTGGTTCTAACAAGCCTTAATCAGATGATGACTTTGGGTTCAGTCATGGTTTCGGGGCCGAAACATCATTACCACTAACCCAGGGCAGTATCTCACGACACCACCAGACTTTGTCAGATTGTTGTCGCTCTGTGGGATAGCCAGATCCACGCTGATACGGTTAGAGCTTATCTTCGATCTTTTCCATGTATTTTTCTCTTATCCGATGGAGGAAGTCCAAGATTAGTGAAGAAAACGGAGGTTGAGTTGGCAATAAAACTTCTGCATCCGACTTCGATAGGAAATACATTCGTTATGCAGCCATTTCCGACACATTTTTTTCGCAGATCTTCATATTTTTCCAACTTACGCTGATCTGCCCAATCGAAATTTTCTTCATACGGGACCGTTAACTCAATAACGAAAACTTTTTTTGACGGACCAACTGACAATATCTGGACGCTTTGTTGTTAACGCTATTTCAGTTGGAAATATGAAGTTATGTTTTAAATCGGTTGCGACGTGCCAGTCTGTGCAGCCCTCAAGCAATGATGGTTTACGCATATTTTCACGTGCAATTTTCGAAATGCTTCCTTCTTTAACGAACTGAATTGCTCTGTTGTTGATATTTAGAGCTTTATTGTCAGTCTCACAACATGTTTTTGAAACCTCAGAAAAAATCTCCAGGACTTCGTTATGTCTCCAAGTATAGCTTCTTAGAGCGTACTCACATCCAGTGAGAATAAGTTTGAGGCTCGCAATTTTCAAACATGATCTGCATCGGTCGGATGTAGTTAACCCCCAAGCATGAAGGTTGACTGGTATTGGTAAGACTTAATTTCTTTGGTTCCATATGCTTGAGGTCTCTCTATGTGACAGCTCTATCCTTTGCATTCTCCCACTTAGTCCATGCGCCCTGTTTTCTTTGTCCTACAGCTGTAGCAAAACGCTTAACTTCCTCAAGATGATGGATTTCTCCCGACACCATTTTCCTTCTGTTTGCCGTGGAATCTTTTGACCACCAACGCTGTGGATGTAGGCCTAGACCCGCTTTTCCATTTGCCACAGTGCCAATTATTTCTTTCATCTTGAGGGCCGATTCAGCATTCTCAACCGCTATTTTTGCCTTCCATTTCCGACAGGTTATCACAGAAGATAGGGCAATCTTCACCAGTGGGTCGCGAGAGTCACGCAGCATTTGGAAGAGTCGCGCTTTTCCTAATGTATATTCCTCAACAAGTGACAACGTTGGAAGTTTTAGTTTTGTTGATGAACTATATAGTACCACGTTTGTTAAGGAGTTAGGTACTCCCAACCATTTTTTTTATAGATTTACTGATTAACCGCTCCATTGTTTCAACTTTTGTAATATTTGCGATGGCCATGCTAATTTAGGAATTAATCCAAAATAAATGCACCATATTTTATCTTTGTTCATGAGGTCACATTTATCAATGGAGCGTAATCCATTTTGTAGCTGTTTCATTAGGTCCTGCCAGTGATGTCGGTCAGTAAGTGGTAGGGAGTAGCAGCGACCGAGACTCTCAACGCTTTTTTCGTAGGGATTTCGTTTCCACTGACAGAAAACTTTATTTCTTTGCAGTTTCCTTTCAGCAACGATAAACTTCGGCACTTTGAAGGCTTTATTTTCATAGCAGCCCATTTGAAGAGCTCTTGGAGGCGGGTCACCAGTTGTTTCATGTGTGATCTGGATTCTGCAATTAGAGTTACATCATCCATAAAAGCCTTCATAGATGGACCGGTTATTTGATCGGTGTTGACATCGGCACTACGTAATATCATCTCCATTACCAATACGAAAAGTAGTGGAGAGATAACACAACCCATCAAGATGCCAATATTCAACTTTTGCTAGTAAGTTGAATATTTATTATTAGAAATCGTTTAAAGTACGTTGATGTGAGGTTTTTAATGACCTCTGAAATCCAAAAGAACTCCATTGCTTTCTCGAGTAGTTGGTGTCTTATAGTAGTTGGTGTCTTCATATGCTTTTTCTAGATCTAACCAAATGACGTAGGGTTCGGTTTTATTACTTTTCGCCGTTTTTATTCGATCCCACAACATAGTGGTATGTTCAGTGCAACCTGGAACTCCAGCCTTTTGGATTGATGTATTGACATGCCCGTTGTTTATCACGAATATCGTCATCCTCTTCGCAATGACACCGAAAAAGAACTTACCTTCTACGTTGAGTAGTGAAATTGGTCGAAACTGTTCTATTTTTCGGGAGTCTGTTTTTGTATGTGGATTCCATCTGCTAATCCCCAATTATCCGCAATTAATTTCTTTGTATAAGCTTCGCGTAAAAGCTTTCAAAGTAGTGCTAATATTTTAGGGCATCTTTTGTAGAGCTTATATGAAATGCCGTTAATCCCCGTTGAGCTCTTAACTCGAGCTTTTCTGGCGAAGTCTTTAATTTCACCTTGTTTCAAAGGTTAATCGTCAAATTTTTCTTCCGGCGGATGTGGGCGATTGTGTCCATTAAGACGCCTTAACGGAGGGTCGGTATATATTTTCGGAAGGTGTACTTCTAAGTCCTCTTTCGGTATATTAAGGACCCCGTTTTTCTCTCCCTCGAAATATTTCTCGGTGAATTTAAACGGTTTTTTTTCGAAATTGCGCCTAGCTTTTCGTTTTTTGTTTTTTTGTTTTGTTTTTTTTTTTGTCGACTCTTCCTTGCGTTTTCTGCTCTTGCAATGACAAGGATGTTTTCCTTAACTTCGACCAATTGCTTCTTCACAAACTCACGCTCATTTGGCATTTCTTTAAGCCGCTTCTTAAGAAGCCTTTGCTCTACTCTAAGCTGGCCCTTAATATATGTATATAGATAGCCGAGAGGGTATAAAAAATGTAAACAAACGGCTGCTGCTGCTGTTGTTAAATAAATACCTAAAAAAAAAAAAAATTCCCTGAGCCAACGTTGTCCGCTTGTTGGCCGAGTGGTCTGAAACTTAGTCTAACGTAAAGTTGGACGGGTTTCGATCCCGGCTTCGAGCGTCCTGCGTGTCTAGCCACACTGAAGAGTTCTGATAGAACGAAACAGTCTGTCTGTGAATGACAATATATATATATATATATATATGCATGCATAAATACATGTATGTGTATATGCATATATATGTATATATATGCATCGTAGTTGAATTGAGGTCTCGGCTACCGTTGTACGGATGTATGTAAACAATAGTAATTGTGATTCGTAACCGTTTAAAATTTACTTCGCAGCTAATATCTCCTCGTGGCTGAATGGTTAGAAGCTTTGGTTTGACGTTTGAGTCAACCGGGTTTCGATCCCAGCTACATATATTTATATGTATTATATATATATATGTGTATATACATATATTTGTATATGAATGTGTATATATATATGTCTATATATTTGGTATTCCCCATAGTGGACCTAAAGCTCGTTTTTGCTGACGAAGTCTTTAAGTTCACCTAGTTTCAAAGGTGAATCATCAAATTTTTCTTCCGGTGGATGAGGGTGGTTGAGTTCATTAAGACGCCTCAATGGAGTGTCAGTGGGGTGTCGGTGAGTGGGTCGGTATACTTTTTCCGAAAGTGTGCTTCTAAGTCCTCTTTCGGTATATTAAGAACCCCGTTTTTCTCTCCCTCGAACAATTTCTTGGAAAATTTAAATAGGTATTTTTCGAAATTGCGCCGAGCTTTTGGTTTCTTTTA